>JAPEBW010000505.1:0-49745 GCA_027405785.1 Ophiocordyceps robertsii | reverse complement strand
AGCCCACTATGCATGATTGCGCTATATAGGGGGATCTTTTCCAAATCACTTAAGTTACTTGTAGCTTGGGAATTGTCTATATAAGGAAGCCTTAGTCCCCCCTTCACCTTAAATAGATCATCAACCTTATATACACACATCTCACCTATTTCTTTACCTTTTCGCACACTCTTTACATCTCTGTAATCCCCTCACTCGTAGCTACAAGCCTGCTCTCTTCTACACCCATTTGCTCCTTAATTTTATCTATAATAAGTTCCTTTATCTTAAGAGTAATACTTATAATAATACTATATATAGCTATTTTATCCTTCGTTTCTTAAGTTTTATACTTAAGGTTGTCTTTAAGTAGTAATATAATAGTGCTATTAATAAAGCCTTTAAGGTTTTTTACCCTTAAGGCGATAATAAGCTCTATTTTTTATAATTTATAATTCTCTTATCCTTAAAGCCTATTTACTATAGCTTTACGCCCTTATCTTAAGGCTATAAAAGCTATTATATATTTTATATAGGGTTTGCTAGCGGCGACTATCTTATTATACTAAGCCGCCGGTAATAGCAATAGCTTTTTTATAAGCCGTTAATATAATAGATCTTTTACCGCGGGTAATATAGCTAGCTATATAGCTATAAAGTTATATATAGCCTAAGCGTATATATTGCGTAAGGCATACCTTTAAGGCTATTAATTTATATTATTATATAGGTAGTAATAGCTTTAATATCTCGGGCTACCGCGCTTTTACCTTAGTCTTTAAGGGCTTATAAGTTAAAAGAAGGGTTTAAATATAATTAAGATAATTAAAGTAATTAAAGTAAAGAGGTTAAGGTAGCAATTTATAGCGCGCGAGGGCTATAACCTATAAAAAAGAGGGAGCTTTAAAAGATAATAATAGTATTTAGCTAGCTAAGAAAGAATATATATATAAAGGGGTGCCCTTATATATATATAGCTAACCCCTATAAATAAGGGCTAGGGCTACGCTTAGGGCTCTCGTAGTGAAATAGGTGTGGGGCCCTAGCGTATATACTCCTTATATTTGCAATATATACGAATAGAGATATGTATATGTATAAATAGTAATACTCTATTTGATACCTCGGCATGAACTTACATAAACCACTAGTCACCTCCTTGCAGCAGCGACACTGTTGAACTCTAGCCGCTTGCGTCGAGTGTTGCAAGGCTGTGTATACACAATAAGATCTCAACTTTACAAGAACATTCAAGTCGGCGACCATCGAGCTTAAGCCACGAATCGGACGGCTCCGAAGATGATTCAAGTCATTCCTAGGCACCGAATTGCGAGGTCGGCTTACCAATGACTTTGCCCGATTGCTTGTCTATTCATCCCGCAGAGCCGAGTGGGGAGCAGGGCGGCCACCAACATCCTTGAGGAGAGAGCATCGACTACGGATATAGTTCAATCAAGGCATTTTAGAGTCAATCCAGTGGCAATATACTGGAATCTGTGTAGAGCTAGGAGACGGGACGGGTGCTGCCGTTCAAACGATCCAGAAGATCATCGCCATCGAGAAGAGAATTGCTGCCCTCGCCGCTACGGGCACCATGACTCGGCCCTAAGAACCGCCATCATCTTCCCACAAGCAGCGACGATGAAGTCCTCTTTCGTCCTTTTCGCGCTTTCGCGTGGGCTTTGCGCTCGCCCAGTCCGTCAACCCAGGCACCGACGTGGCATGTAAACCCCCTTTTCTCCGAGGCCCAGAGCCTGGGCCAAGCCATCCATGAGTACAACAGGAGACCGCTTCCTGGCGATATTACACTCCCTTTCCTTGATCTTGAGAATGGGAGAAACTCGGTCGAAAACATGAAGGGATACTAATTGAAAACCCCTACACAAACTAGCAGTGACAAAGTCTATGGGCAAGCATCCGCAACCCCAGTGCGGCAGCCCTTCTCATCGCGAACAGCAGAACGTCCATGCGCAGCCAGTATGTCCCTCCGTCTCAGACAACTCCGGAGAAACCGCACGTGCCCAGCGGTGGTCATGAGCACGAAGCCCGTTCCTAAAATAACGATGTTTTCTGGGCCAGCGTCGGCGTCCGCATCGAGTCGGTCTCCTCGCTCTCTATGCATTCAACTCCAGTGATGACGCTCATTCTAGAAAAGTAAATAGATGCGTGTGAAGCACGTTCATGGCCCTCGTCGCGTCCCGCGCGTCTATAACGCACGAAATGTTAATCTCACTCGCCCCTGTACAAACCCACGTTAGCTTTCCCAAGCGCCAGAGTGCAAGCCGCTGCTTACCCTGTGAAATCATCTCGAGGTTAATGCTGTGCTCGCCGAGCGTCGAAAACATGCGGCCGGCAACGCCAATCATGTTCTTCATGTCGGCGCCGACCAGGCTCAGAATGGCCATGTGGGAGAGGACACTGACGTCGCCACACTCGGCCAGACTCTGCTTGGCCTTGGCAAAGGCGTCCATCTGGGTGCTACCCGAGTGGATGGCCATGGAGACGTGGACCTCGCTGGTGGAGATGAGGTCGACCGAGATGGAGTGCTTGTCGAGGATGGAGAAGATGCGGGCAAAGAAGCCGTGCGAAATGGACCGCTTGTTGGAGTGCACGTTGATGACGCTGATGTGGTCCTTGATGGTCACGGCCGTCGGGCGCTTGGGTGCCTTGAGGGGATGCGGCTCCGACGACGGCCGCGAGCGGTGCAGATGGTGGCCCGGCGACAGCCCCGGGTCGGGAACGACGACGGTGCCGTTGCCGCGCGGGTTCTTTACGTTTTTGATGCGAATGGGGATCGGGGGCTGCGCGCGGATGACCTGGTCCATGGTGAGGTGGTGGATGACTTCTGAGCCGTAAAACGTCAGCTCGGCCGCCTCCGAGGGCGTGATAGACGGCAGCAGCCTCGCCGTGGGCACCTTGGATGGGTCCGCCGTAAAGATGCCGTCGACCTCCTTCCATATCTGGAGCTCCTCAGCGCCGAGGCCGACGGCGCACAGGGCGGCGCACAGGTCGGTGTAGCCGCGGCCAATGTCGCCGTCGATGAGGCTGCCGGGGATGTTGCCGAAGAATCCCGTCACCACGGGCACACGGCTCCCGCAAGTCGAAATCTTTCGCGTAAAGGCCGCAGCAGCCACCTTGTAGAAGCCGGCGTCGAGGTGAGCGGCGGCGTCGCAGTGCAACGCGTCGCATAGGTCCACGTACTCGGCGTCGACTCCCTGGGTAGACAGACGAGGGTTCAGCACGCCTCGGCGAAGGCGATGGACGAGGAACCAGTAGAAGGAGCAGTACATACCGCGTCCTGGAGGAGGGCTGTCATGAAGAGACAGGCAAGCTTCTCGCCAAAGCTAATGACGCGGTCCTTGGAACGTGAGTTGATTTCGAGGTTGAAGCGCTTGGCGGCAAAGATGTACTCGATGAGCTCCTGGCACTCAGCCTCGATCTTGCGCGACAGCAGGTCCCTGAGGGTGACATCGCGGACATAGTGCTCGGCGGCGAGGACGTGGTCGGCACAGACATCGGTGATGAGGCCCCTTGCCTGCTCAATGAGGGCCTCGGGGTCCTCGTCGAAGCTGGCGGCGTAGGCGGGGCCCACGTTTTTGAGCTTGTTGAAGACGCCGAGCAAGCTGCCGGGTCGGGAGAGTGAGATGACGGCCGCGTTTGGCTTCTGGCCCGTGCAAGAGCGGGATGGGTGAGGGTTTGACTGACCGACTGGTGGTGCCCTCGGCCTTTTTCCCCGTGCTCCTGGCCGAGCAAACGACGACGACGCGATGCCGCGACAGGCTCGCTCTGGGTTCGGGTCAGTCGAGCGTGCGCCTCTCCAGAGTGGTATGTGAGCGGCCTACTTTACAATATCCTGGGCAATCTGGACGTCGGAGAAGTGGCAGAATCAGCACGCGCGTGCGACCCGAGTCGGAATGAGTCAGTCCCACCTTGTCCGGAAACTTGCCGACGCTCGTGCCGCCGAACTTCTGGACAACCCAGCCCAGGCTGGACGAGTTGCCGTACGTCGCACTGCCCATCGCTCTCGTTCTGCTAGCGAGGGCCTCTCTTGTCGCGCAACGACTTCCCGCCCTCCCCCGATGTCGGCCGGCTCTTATCAATCCTCTGGGCCGGCGGGGGGGTGTTACTGGGCAGACCAGACAGGCGTGAGGCGCTCACTGGCCAGTGGCTAGTGTTGTTAAGTGACGGGTGGGTGCCCGGCGATAAAGGCAGATGGTGTCGTGAGGACCGCAGTCGCTGACGAGAAGTTTTGTCGAGTGAGGGACAGAAAAGTCGGCGGCGGCATTGGCTGCGGCCGCGGGTCTCGTTCTCTCGGCCTTGTCCAGTAGCAGCCGAAGATACAAGCAGCACCTCGGCGAGTGGGACTTGGTTTGCTCGGAGGGGCCGACGAGAACGGGCCGCTTGCTGCTTAACCTCTAGTCGACTTTGAATGCTTCCACTTGCGTGGAAAGGATTAGTGCACATCTCTACCAGGACACAGAGCAGCCATTTATCGTGCCGTGAAAACAGAGAAATGCAGGCCGACGAGGAGAGAGGGCGAGGAGCGAGAGTCGAGAATGCCATCTTGGACTTGGCATGATGTACTGGTACGGCCGAGTACAAGCCGTCCGAGATAAGTCTACCTACCCTGTACCAAAGGCATTGAAAAGCCGCTCGAGTAAATGCGCGCTGAAAAGCTCGTTCTTTGCACACCCTACGCCAGAAAAGACATAGTCACAGACTTGCTGCCATTGACCAGACATGAGCAAACCCAGTCACACCAACTGCTCCTCCTCCAACGACATCTCGACCCCTACAAAGCACCAAACTGAGACGCTCTTCTGCATAAAGTCGTTGCGCGTGCTTCTGTTCCACGTCAATTCCAATCGCCTCTCTTCTGCCCGTTTGCTGCAGCATCTTGGCTGCCCACAACAAGCTCAAGAAGCAGCGCCGACCTCTCCTCTCCTGTGCTTCGTCGTCCAAATAGGGCGCCTGGCTCCCATGCAAATCAGCCAGCAGCACCAAGAGCCAACCCATACATGTCGTCAGAATACAAAGTCTCGTCATGCCGGCCCTCCCACATCTCTCTCCAGAAAGATCCTGCCCGCCCATTACTTGCCAAGGAAGCGCACCCAAGCCCCCCCTTGATCCAACCTCTCCCTTCTTCCCTTCCCCTGCTTCGAAGCAAAGTCGTCATGTCTTCGTCCCAATCGTCGTCCCGGTCGTCCCGTGATTAGTCCGCTTCGCTCCGCCGTCTGTGTGCGTGCGTGCGTGCTTGCGTGTGTACAGCATTGGGTATTAAAGCCACCCTGGTTGAACCCCAAACGCCTTCGATCCTGTATGCAGCCATCCCTGCCGGCCCTCGTCAACCCCCAGCCGTGCGCCGTTGCCATTTTCACCTGCACCGTTAAGAAACCTTCGCATTTTTGAATGCCCGGCTCATGCCCTGGCCAGCTCGGCCCCGCCAACCAAGCCCATGCTCTCCGTCCCCGTAAAGGCAAACTTTTCCATGGGAAAGTCGTCCTCTGGCGTCCGGATACCGATCCCGCTGTCGTCGTGCGGGTCGCCCCCGCCCGGGGCCATGTTTCCCTGCGTGTTGCCCGGAGGCGGCGCAACGGGCGGTGGGAACGGGGCGCGTCCCGGCTGCGTCTGAGATATGCTGGATAGGTTCACGTCCTCGCCGCCGCTGCTGTTACTGCTGCTGCTGCCGCGGCTGCATCGCGAGTCGTGCCGGCTGGCCTCCTTGCTGGCCTCCTCGGGGTTGGTTCCAGCGCTCGGGCTTGGCTGCCGCGCCCTCTGCATCGCGAAGCCACCCTGCTCGGCCAGAAACCGCACCATTTCGTCCATCCACGTCTTGGTCACCCACCACGAGCCAAAGCTCTTGCCTTGGGCGAGCGTGAGGTCCCGCATCACCGCCGTTCCGATCCGCTCCACGCACCACACAATGTCCGTGTGGGACGCGTAGGGAAACTTGTCGGGTAGGCTCTGCAAAAAGCCCACCCACCGGTCCAGCACGTTCTTGCCTGACCCATCGCCTCCGTCGTGCTCGTCCGTTTGTCGGCCGCCTCGGGATGCGACATCGCCGTAGATGGTCAAGCACTCCACCTCCCACGGCACGTTGACTGGATCAAGTAGGTCGCGCATCTCCATGACCAAGACGTTGACCACATCGTCCATACCGCGCGTCGGCACGCACTCGGCCACCTTTCGGGCTCGGATCATGGTGATCCAGTCCACGTACATCTGGTCCCTGTTCGCCGGGTTCGAGAGCATGTTGGCTGCCGCATGCGCCGTGAGGTTGACACGGAGCGCCCGGTCCAGCAGCCCGGCAAAGATGGCCGCCGGGGCCTCCTTGGCCGAAACAACATGCTGCGGCTGACCCTGAAACGATTCGCGAATGTGCGGTACCAGCCTCTCGGAGATGTTGCGTAGCGTGTCGAGCACCTGCTTGGGCACCACCTGCAGCGTCAAGCTGGCAATGATACTCATCATGCGTTGATAGAGAGCATAGTCGCAGCCCTCGATCCACGGTGCCAGAGCCGCGTGCCCAAACAGCTTCTGCACCGGCATGGTGAGGGTGCCTTGAAAGGAAGTGTAGAGATGGAAAAATGTCTTTTCCCGGCAATACCTCATGCATTCGACGAGCGACGTGCAGTGCGATCGGTAGAGCGCCGACAAGGACTTGGCAGCGTCGGCATCGGTTCCGGAGGGGAGATATGTCTCGATAGGAGGGAGCGCCAGCGGGTCGGACTGCTGAACGGACGGTTCGTTTGGCGACGCAAAGGCCAAGAGCCGGTGCGTCTTGGTAGAAGTGGCGTGCACGTTGTCGATACTCGTCATGTCGGGGTGATTGTACACGCTGTAGGAGGCACCAGCCATCCTGGGCTCGTCGTCGCTCTTCTTCTGGGCGTCGCTGGCCTCGCGAGAAGACGGCTGTGGACCGCGACCTGCGACTCCGTTGGTTTGCAAAGGTGCGCTGCTGGATTGCCGTTAGCAAGAAAGCCTAATGGCGTCACACGACGAGCAACTGTACGCACTTGAAGCTTTGAGATGGTCCCTTGACCTCAGGAAGAGGAGGCGGTATTTGTGGCTGAGCCTCTCTCAGATCAGGCATGTCTTCGGCAAGGGCAAAGTTAACGTAATGGTACTTGGATTCGCCGCGAACACCCAGGCGGCGGGTCTTGAGTCCGGGGAACAGCACGCGGACCAGCTTTCCGAAGCTGGCGGGATTCAGAACCGTGATACGCTCCGTTGCGCATCGAGAGGCGTAGTTGGCGTACACTCGGCCACGGGGCACGGAGCCCTTGCCCTTGGAGCAAACCGAATTGATCCTGGGGGAGACTAGAGTCAGCACGTGCAGTCACCGAGACTTGAGAGGGCAAGATGGCGCATACCAGAGCATGGCAAAAACCTGTCGAGTACGCTCCGAGTTGGGCCCTCGCTCGTTGCCGTGGAGCTCGCCCGCCACGTCCTGGAGGTTGCGATGGCGATTGGCGCCGAAGAGCTGCCGCATCTCAAGCTCGTTGTTTGCGCTTGATCTCGAGGCGGCAGGTCGCGGAGCCCCGAGGTGGCCGACCATGGAGTCGCCATCATCGTTCTCGTCACGATCCAGCATCTGGCTGTCGCTCTCGGCGAAGCTCGCGTTGCCGGCATATTGTTCGGTGGGGAGCGGATGTCTAGCCATGGGATGCTGCTGCTGCTGCTGCTGCTGCTGCTGGTAAGGCACATGAGCGTGGGCCATGGAGGCCGCCGCCATTGGGCCGTCCATGGGGAAGTCGGGGTTGGAGGCCTGCATGTGCGACGTGGCATGCAGGATGATATCCTCGGGGGACATGTGCGGGCCCTTGGCGTGGGCATGGTCCGAGGTGATCCATTGCCCGGCGTACATGTCGTTGAAGCCAGTATGGTCCATGGCGGCGCTGTGGACAGAGGTTGTGGAAGCGCGGGACTGCGGCCGCTGCCTAGACTTGGCTGCGGCGGCTGCGGCGGCTGCAGTGGCGGCAGTACCTCTTGCAGCTGGGATCTCTAGCAAGCGGGCGAAGGAGGGAAAAAGAAAGGCAGAGTCAGACGAAAGTCGCAGGCAAGACGTATGTGAAGTCGAGGCATTCGATGCGACGGTGGTGCGGGAGGTTTTGCGCAAAAGACGTACCTTGGTCCATGTTGTTGACGAACTGGCGGGCCACCTACCGAACAACAAACATTGACCGGACTAGGACGTCACGAGTGGGGATGAGTGAGCAGAGGGAAAATAAGAGAGACACGGGACGGAAGCAAGATCAAGGTCGGTGGTGTAGGTCCGGCGCAAGGGCTCGTCAAGCGCGCGCTTGGCTTGCTTTACCTGAGTGCAAGCTCTTGTTGTTGTCGTGTGTTTTCCTGTTGCGAGGCCAACGGGACGAGTGGAGGTGGGAAGAGAAAAGCAACAGAGGGGGAGAGAGAGGCGGCACCAGCTGACCGGGTACGTACCGCCCGCACTGAGCCTAGCTGCGACAAGGCAGATGCAGCAAAAAAAACAGCACAGGTCCGTTTGTTTGGGTTAGGTAAGGTGCTTGGCCGTGGCTGCCGGCCATGTGGTGAGTAGGTGGTCGGCCAAGTACCGCTACTCGGCCCTGGGTGCACCCCCCGGCGGGAATGGGATGAGATTGGGAGTAGAGGTACTCGCCAACGCAAGGCTGAGCCTCGCAGCCTCCCGCATATCTGAGATAATTAGGCATTAATCAGGACGGCATGTTCCCGGAATGCTGCCGCACCTTGGCAGCTGATGATCATTTTATCATCTGCCCATCAGGAGCCGCCGCTACGTTCCGCGCACAGCTGTTTGCAGTCGTTGTTGTGATGATTGATTGATCATGGCTGGTACCTACCTTGTGTATGTACCTGGATGGGACCAAGTCGATCGACAACCGCGATGCAGCCAAGTGCTGTAGCCAACTTCTTGCTCGATTGCCTGCCTGCCCACTCGGCACCTCTGGCTGTGTCATGACCTCGGGGTGGCTGGTGGCTTGGAGAGACAGGTATCCAAGAGTCTGGGCCTGTTCCTGCAGCAGCCTCTCTGGCGGCTGAACAGGAGGGACCAGGACAAGGGCAACAAGCTGCACCGAGGAGCGGTAATCAAGAGTCTCTGCATACAAAGGCCGGTGACCTCCACACATGAGATGCAGATAGATATACCTACAATATCGTAGCAATGCAAGCTGCCTCCTCCGTGCTGGAAGGCTAGCCAGCCTAGCATCCATCCTAGCGGACCGCCGGGATCTCGTACGACGCCTGAGAAACACACACTGCAGTGACGCCGCCCAGAGTAGGTAGGTACTTTGCAAAGTTCCCGGGGCGCTAAGCCCCATCACGCCTTACCTGCTTGTCGGGAGCTTCGGGCCCCTACCCGTGGAATACCCGGCAGACCCCACCAGCTAGAAGCTGAGGTACCACAACACGCAATTCGCTTGCAGAGGAACCACAAGCCGTAGCTAGTCCTCTATCTGCCCCGCCTCTCTCCTCTCGGGCCTTGTCTCAGCTCGACCAGATCTTAACCCCGATCGATCCTGGAACATACCACGTCAGTCTCTTCCCTCTCTCTGGCCCATCCCACATCTCCCCGTCCCCGCCAGCTTTGTGACTCGACCGCCTCAAATCACTGGCATTCGACCCATCTTCTGCCCCTTGACACTCTTACTCTGCCCCATCGCCCTCATCTTACTTTACGAGCTCGTTGCACAATCCGCGACCTTTCCCCGCATCAAGCCAGAGGCCAACGTTGCCGCGCACATCCGAGCTTCCGCACGCCTACCAACATGTCGTCCGCGCAGGAAAAGGCCCAAAACTACCTCAGCTCCTTGGACAAGGAAGTTCGTCTACCCAAGGACGACGAGTGTCGATGCCACTAACGCCGCCCCTACTAGCTGTCCAAGTATCCGACGCTCAACAATCTCGAAAAGTCCGCCGGCGTCCCCAAGGCATATGCCGTCGTTGGCCTCGGCGCCCTCTACTTCTTCCTCATCATCTTTAACCTCGGCGGACAGCTCCTGACAAACTTTGCCGGCTTCGTCCTCCCCGGCTACTACTCACTCAATGCACTCTTCACCGCTAACAAGGACGATGATACCCAGTGGTTGACTGTGGGTGGTGATCCTTGGCCACTTGAGCTCCCCCGCCCCGAAGAGCACGGCTGACGTTGCAGCAGTACTGGGTCGTCTTTTCCTTCTTCACTGTCATGGAGAGCTTCATCAACATTGTCTACTGGTTCCCATTTTACTTTGTCTTCAAGTTCATCTTCCTCCTGTGGTTGTCGCTGCCCATGTTCCGGTATGTATCCCAGGGTCGGGCTGTCGCGCAGTCTTGGCTGGTGCTAACTAGGCTCAGTGGCGCCGACATCATCTTCAACTCCTTCATGGTTCCCACCCTCGGCCGGTACTTCCAGTCCGGCTCCACCTCGTCGGGCCTGCGCTCCAAGACCGGTGCCGCCGACAAGGCCGAGTAGGCTGGCTTGGGCATTGTTCACGCCCTGCCTCTTGGACATCACATTGACACTGCCCCAGGTCTTGGGTTGGGTGCTCGAGATGAGGCCAAGATTAGCTCTTTGGTGTCCACGTGCGGGTTCACAAACAGGGTGAGACTCGTGGCGCACGCGACGAGGGCCATGTTCTTGGCCTGGTTTGCGGAGGGTATCTGGGAAGATGAACTGTAGTGTGTATTGATGATGGGGCTTTGGTTGGGCAATCTGTCCCTCGGTGCTCGAACGGCGCAATGACGCGGCTTCCAACCACTTCCGATTAGCAGAATTGCCAGGGAGTATGGTGGCTTTGGGACTCGCAATGTACAGTCCTTCGGCTATCACGGGTATTTCGGATTCATGATTGAGCTCGACGTTATGGACGCACCTCAACTGTGCGAGGCTCGTGCGCATTTGCGAAAGCCAGTCGATTGAGAGGAGGCGGCTTGGGACTCGTAGGCACATGAGTAGGCCCGGCCTTCGTGACTGGCAAGATGTGCCTTGAAGATTCGTTGGGTCCAAGAACCAGGTTGTTCCCAGCCAAGCACAACTGGGCCGACTGGCCCCGTGTGACAATGAATGCGCAAGGACGTGTTTACTACAGCACAGCTACGAACCTAACGGGCATTGTGCCTCGGCGAGGAGAGGCTGCGAGCGCACTCTAGACGGATGAGGCTGATGACGAGTGGCTGTGCATTCGTACAATGTACCT
Source organism: Ophiocordyceps robertsii (assembly GCA_027405785.1). Lineage (NCBI taxonomy): Eukaryota > Fungi > Ascomycota > Sordariomycetes > Hypocreales > Ophiocordycipitaceae > Ophiocordyceps > Ophiocordyceps robertsii. Next base: position 38,589 of record JAPEBW010000505.1, on the reverse strand, counting down.
GCTGCGCCACGTCTCAACCGGGGAGTATGCCCCCCCCCATTCTCAGCCTGCCGCAATTCTGAAACACCGACACCCGGCATCTCTTCTCGACCCAAACTGCGGAGGAAACCCTTACTGTATGTTTCCGCGTTTTCGCAAAAGCGAGAGAACGTCGAGCTTGTCCCTCTTCCATCACATCCATCGTCCGCCCTCCTCAACCATGGTGGCGCGTCTCACATTAAGGGAACATCGTCACGGATAGGCCCGCGCGTCGAATTCGCCATCCCGCCCGTGCCAGCGGCTGTCCCGGCCGCTCCCGCGCGAAGCCAAGGCCATTGGGAAGCACCCGCAGCCTTGGCCCTGTACTCGCCCTCGCCTTCGAAATGCTGTCGAACACCCCGCAGTCTCGGCTCGCAACGTCGCTGGCGACGTCGCTCCTGCTTCTGGCCCCGTCCTCGCTGCTCCTCTCTCCGAGCGTCGCACTGGCTGCGGAGCTGCCTCTCAACTCTTTCGGCTCACCGGCTGCTGCCGCTCATGAATTCAGCAACTTACTTGCCGAGGCTCCGTACGAGTCCAAGTTTGACGGGTTTGGTCATGACGTCTTTAGACGTGCGCCGCCCGGGGTGGCCACACTCGAGAATAACAAGGTCACGGCGCTCAACCTCAAGCCTGGTTCGACTGCCTGTTACGTGCTTGAAAGGGGTGCCATGTTCGGCAATGGGGCCGACGGCCCATCAGAAATGTCTCCTAAACCTGTCCATATATCTGCAAACACGTGCTTGCAGCCCGCCAACAACGCGACCGACAGCAATGGATCGAGCGCCCCCCAGCTAATACTCTCAATCTCAAATTCGAGCCAAACCGCATGCTCGACGCCTACGCAGAACCCCGGCGAGACGGGGGGCAGGGTTTTCAGGGAGGGTGCCGTCATGCTCGGCACAAACGCCACCGGCGACGTCTTCATCGGCATCACGGCGCCAAACGTCTCGTCAAACTTCCAGGGAGTGTACAACTTTGAGCTGGCTGTCTCGCTCGATGATTACGTTCACCGGTTCGAAAGCCGAGGAGGCGCCGAGCTTTTGTGGATGGACAGTGACTCTACATCGGCGCTGCTCGTCACCAGGAACTTGACGGAGAATGAGGGGGACATTCGGCGCGTCATGGGCGAGGAGCCGCCGTATGACCTCTACGTCAGCAACAAGGAGGCGCCAGCCATCTACGGCCTGACACACTCTGTTTGTGGATTGCAGAACATGGCCCAAATCAAGGTGGGCCGCATGAGAGATAGCTTGCGAAATGGCCCTGTCGCCACCGGAATGACGCTCAGGGGACCAGGCGGCTTTCCAAAGCAGCAGTTTCACTTTGTCGACCTCAACGCCAGTTCATCGTACGTGGGCATCCTCGTCAAGAAGTCGAACATGGCGGGCCTTGGAAAGAGACAAGAGAGGAATCCTGCAATTGGAAGCATAGTCTTCCAAGCTACCGAATTCCAGACCGTATCCGGTAGGTGGCAGCAAGGCAGCGCGCAGTCAGAGTGCTTCGTGTGCCGAGTATTGACAGCAGACAGGAACAAACTGCAAAATCGTGACCGATCTCGAGTTCTGCGACGAGATCCAGTACGCAGTGCCGGGCAACGATCAAAAGTTTAACAACACGGCGCTAGCGAAGGCATACGACGACTACGCCAAAGCCATGTACGCAAACTTTGAAAAGGCCATGATGCAAATACCCTGCGAGGCGCCAAAGACGTCTCAATACTCACTGACGAGAAACTGTGACAATTGCAAGGTGGCCTACAAGAGGTGGCTCTGTACAGTGAGCATGCCGCGATGCGAGGACTTTGGGAGCGACAACACGCGGGCCCTCGAGCGCAACGCCGAGCAGGACTTTCCCAACGGAACACGACTACCTGACGACGTAAAGGCTAGACTGGAAGGGAAGCCATACTCGATGGTGTCTCGCAACAAGTTTATCGACGAGCAAATACAGCCCGGCCCGTACAAGGAGGTGCTCCCGTGCGACGACTTGTGCTACGAAGTTGTCCAGAGCTGCCCGTCCAAGCTCGGCTTCAAGTGCCCGCTGCCGGATTTGACGAGCTTTGACTTCAGCTACGGCCAGCGTGGTCAGAATGGGTCGACGGTGTCGTGCAACTATCCCGGCGAGGCGCGAACGCCCATGAGCGCAGCCAGAGCGTTGCTGCCCGACCTGGTGCTTCTCAGCTGCTTCTCGGCGGCGGCAGGCCTGATGCTGGGTTGATTGGAGGCCGAGGAAGAGTCACGGTGCTCTCGAAGCGCCTGGAACTTGTCGAAGCCTGCGGCGCCGCGGATCTGCGGGGCGCCAGAGGTGTGTCGCCGCGGGCGACGAGGCAGGAGCCGATGCAGGCGACATGGACGTGATGCCCAAGCCCGGCGGCTGCTCAGAGGCTACTTCCAAAGAGCCCCGGGCCCGCAAGAGGATGCCGCTCGGGCTGTGGAAGGGCCAGAAGAGCCATGACAACTGGGCATGTCTTGAAGCACCCGACTGGTTGACGCATGCTCTGGCCTGGCTGGGTATTGATGCATCGGCAAAAAGGCCGGTTGCCGTGAGCCGAGCCGACGGGCGAAAGGGGAGGCCGGCGTCGGCGAATGGACCAAGGGGCAACTTGTACATGTACAAGGCCAGCCGGCAACGGAGCCGCGTGGAGGTGGCGGTGGCGCCGGCGGCGAATCAGAGGCAGCGGCTTGAGAGGGAATGAGTGGAGCCGTGTCATCGTCTCTGGGCGAGCAAAGGCCGGGCCGGAAGCGCCGGCAATTGAGCTCCGGCCCGTCCCTCGTAACTCTAGTCGTCAAGTTGTCCAAATAATTCCACGACGTCTGCGCTCGGCGTATGCTTTTGTCGGCAAGGCGACTTGCTCTTGATGCCCTCCCTCCCTGCCTTTCCCCCATCTGCTCTCCCACAATGGCGACGACTACCACCTGTGACCTGCAGGCCGTGGACAACCGGGTTCGGGGCCGTCTGGCTCTCGTGACGGGATCGACGTGAGCTGCCTCTCTCCCGCTCTCTGATTTCCTGCCAATGGCTGAGTACGGTCCGCGACCAGGGGAGGCATCGGATCGGCCTGCGCGCGGGCACTGGCGGCCGATGGGTGCGACGTGGCGCTGCACTACTCGTCCAGCGAGGTCAGTCTGCCCCCCCCCCCCCGGGGTGCGCCTCGACTGACGATGGCGAGGGGCTGACTCAGAGTCGATGGCACGACAGGACAAGGCCGAGGCGCTGGCCAAGGAGCTCCGAGGCAGATACGCAGACCAGCTCTTCGTCACGGCCCGCGCAGACCTCAGCTCACGCGAAGCCACGCGCAGCCTCGTGCCGTCGGTCCTGTCCCAGCCGTCGGTGCGCGCGCGCCATGGCGCCGTGTCGGTGCTCGTGGCCAACGCGGGCGTGGGGCGGCGCATCCGCGACGTGGGCGACATTGGCGAGGACGACTGGGACGCCATGCTCGAGGTCAACGCGCGCAGCCAGTTTGTGGTGACGCGGGCGTGCGTCGAGGGCATGCGTGCTCAGGGCTGGGGGCGCGTCGTGCTCGTGGGCAGCATCGCGAGTCGAGGGGGGGGAATCAACGGGTGCCACTATGCCGCGTCAAAGGGGGCCATGACGTGAGTTGTTGTCCCTGCCTGCTCGCTCGCCTCGCCTGCTTTGCTGACGACGGCTGGGATCCAAACGACAGGTCCATGGGGCTCAACCTGGCGTCGCTGCTTGCCCCTGAAGGCATCACCGTCAACATTGTGAGTCTTTGCCGTGCTGCCGCCGGGGCGGGGAGCACCCAAACAGTCGACAGCGGAAGAGGGAAGAGGGAGAGGGATGATGTGGTTGAACGCACAGCAAGACGGAGAAGACTGGCTGACCCAAACGGTTCCCTCCTTACCCCCTTACAGGTCCAGCCAGCCATGATTGGCGAGACGGGCATGATACCCACGCCCAAGTCTCGGTGAGTGCTTGGCACGCCATGCCATCCAAGGCAACACACAGCGACTGACTCGCGCCAGCACCTGGACGAGCACCGATAGCCTCGACGAGCTGCGCGCCACGGATACGGGGCTCGCCATTGCCGCCGGCGTGCCCGTGCACCGACTCGGCGTGCCGGACGAGGTTGCCAACGTCGTGGCCATGTACGCTTGCCGACCCTGCCCCATCTCCCGCCCTCTTGTCCCTCTGCCGCTGCTGACGCCACGGCGACCTCGCAGGTTTGCAAAGACGGGGTACATGACGGGGCAGGAGGTGCTGCTGGCGGGCGGCCTGCGCTGAAGGGGGAGGGGGGCATGCGGGGGCGGCGGAGGCGTGACTTGGTAATGTGAACATGATGTCTGCCGGCCTGGTGCTGGCGTTTGCTTTGTTGTCGGGAGCAGTGTCCAAGGCTGGTCCGTGGATGTTAGCGCGTTGTAGGTGAGCCGTCGACGTGATTTGCACGCGACACGGCAGCCTGCGGCACCAACAAAACATGGATTGTCGATCCAGTCTGTGGCGTCCCGTCTCTTTCTCTTCTCCATCCGCATTACGTTTACCGTCAACCATCAAATCCAGCAGCAGCCGTCCGGAACCCATGCCGACTGCACCGCGGAAGCCCCTACCCTGGACCGGTCGGCCCTGCACCAGGCCCCGACGCTCGCCCTGCCTCTGCCTCCCCCCCCCCCCCGTCTCTTCGTCCTCGAGCCTCCATCGCAGCCCGCGGCTGCAGCCCCCGGGCCAGTCACGCCACTTACCGTCCTTTGCGGCCCTCCACCCCAGCGATCGGCAAGGCACACCCGCAGCAAGCCGCCGTCACCGCCAACGCTCGGCCAGCAGCGGCGGCAACACTGGCGCAGACACGTGGCGGTCGACGTCAGGGCCATTGGAGTCGCACGCGTGCAAAGCCTGACGGAGAAGGGAGTATCCGCATAGTAATATTGTATAAGAAGGAGAGGAAAACCCTTGCGTTCAATGGACAAGCATGCGGGCCCCGGCGAGACCCCGGTCTTGCTCTGCCGTCGTCGGGCGTGGTCCGGCTGCGGATCGTATCCGTATGCATGCACGCACAAGCCGGCCCCTTGTTGTTTATACATGCATGTATTCGTAGTGTACTGTAGGTATTTACGACGACATATCGCTGCTCAACCCCACGTGTTTGTCCCTGTCTCAAAAAAGGAACCATGGTGACGACTATAAATCTCATCGCCGCCCACGTCACTCGGCCCTGTCTCGCAAGCGCCCATTCCTCGTCCCATCTCGACCTGTGCCTGTCGTTGTCTGCCTCTTCCGGTCGTCGAGACGAGCCGCCCGTGACGCTCTGCCGATATCCCGACCCGGACATGTGGCTGCCGTTGCTGCGATATGTCGCCTTCGCTTGGCTGCTGCAACTGCAGCCGCCGGCATTGCTGCTCGGCGCCAATGCCCTCGCAGTCTCACCCCCCGTCTCTCCCATCCGTGCGTGTGCCCCGAGCCATGCGCCGCTGACCGACACCGACACTGACCCGTGCGAGTGACCACGCCCGGACGAAAAGGCAGCCGCGAGGATCGGGGCAGCAAGGACGGCCCCCGCTGGGCCGACGCCTACTCCAAGGCGCGCCTGCTCGTGGGCCAAATGACGACCGAGGAAAAGGCTAACGTGACGAGGGGCTTCGCCAGCCGCGACAATGTCTGCGCCGGTAACTCGGGCTCCGTGCCCCGTCTGGGCTGGCCCGGCATGTGCCTCCACGACGCCGCCAACGGCGTCCGCGCCACCGACATGGTCAGCGCTTATCCCGCCGGCCTGCACGTCGGCGCCGCCTGGGACCGCGCCACGGCCTACCGACGGGCAGTCTTCATGGCCGGCGAGTTCAAGGCCAAGGGAGGTGAGCGGCTCTCTTTCACTCTTGGCCCATCATCTCGTCGCCCGAGACTCTGAACTCGACCCCTGGCATAGTCAACGTCATCCTCGGCCCCAACGCCGGCCCCCTTGGCCGAACGCCCCTCGGCGGGAGAAACTGGGAGGGCTTCTCCGTCGACCCCTATCTTTCGGGCCAGCTGAATGCCGAGACCGTGGCCGGATACCAAGCTGCCGGTGTCATTGCAAACATCAAGGCGAGTCGGCGGGCATTCGCTCCAGTCGACCGAGCTCGCAAAGACACCCGCTGACTCGGTTCCGCCCCGGAATAGCACCTGGTCGGCAACGAGCAAGAGACGTATCGTCGCCCCTACTTTGGCGTCGAGGCAGCCTCATCAAACGTCGACGACAAGACGCTTCACGAGTACTATCTCTGGCCCTTCATGGACGGCCTTCGCGCCGGCGCCGCCTCCGTCATGTGCTCCTACAACCGCGTCAACAACACGTACGCCTGCGCCAACGACAAGCTCCTCAACGGCATCCTCAAGGCGGAGCTCGGTTTTGCGGGCTTCGTCCTGCTCGACTGGAACGCGCAGCACGGCCTCGACAGCGCCAACGCCGGCCTCGACATGGTCATGCCCCTCGGCGGCGCTTGGGGCCAGAACCTGACCGATGCCGTTCGCAATGGCTCCGTCACCGAGTCGAAGCTGACTGACATGGCCACCAGGTCTGGACTCCAAGCCCTTCTCTCCCCAAAGCCCTTGGGCAGGGAATTGTCCTTCGACGAGAAGCAATCGGGGCGCTGACATTGCCTCGACCAAAGGATACTCGCTGCGTGGTATCTCGTCGGCCAGGACAAAGCCGACTTTCCGATGCCTGGCATCGGCATGAAGAACCTCAGCGAGCCGCACAGGGCCGTCGACGCCCGCGTGCCCGAGTCCAAGCCGGTGCTCCTGGAGGGCGCCATCTCGGGACACGTCCTCGTCAAGAACAGGGGCAATAGCGCTTTGCCCTTTAGGACCAAGCCGGCCATGCTGTCGGTGTTTGGCTACGACGCTGCTGCGCCCTTGGCCAAGAATACCGATACCGTCTTTCAACTCGGATACACGTCGTCGCGTGGCATCGCCCAAGCCGTTCTCGGCACCGAGCAGCACTTTGACCAGGCCGCCAGAGGGGGCACCATCTCTGTAGGTGGACGGGCGGGCGCCAACGCGCCGCCCTACATCAGCGATGTGAGTCAGGGCCCAAGACGTAGCGGTTGCGCCCCTCGCAGCATGGGCAAGAAAGCTTATGATGTGCTCCCCGTCAGCCCCTGAGCGCCATTCAACAAAGGGCAGAGGCCGACGGCACGTGGGTCAACTGGGACACCGCGTCCCTCGAGCCGGACGTCAACGGCGCTACCGAAGCCTGCCTCGTCTTCATCAACGCCATGGCCACAGAGGGCTGGGACCGCGACGGACTGCATGACGATGCCAGCGACGGCCTTGTCCGCCACATCGCGTCCCGCTGCGCCAACACGATTGTCGTCGTTCACGCCGCCGGGATTCGCCTCGTCGACCAGTGGATCGACCACGACAATGTCACAGCCGCCGTCATCGCGCACCTACCGGGCCAGGACAGCGGCCGAGCACTCGTCCGGCTGCTGTATGGCGAGGCCAACTTCTCGGGCAAGCTGCCGTACACGCTGGCGCGTAACGAGAGCGACTACCCCGTGTATGAGCCGTGCGGGCGGCAAGACAACACGACGAGCCCGCAGTGCGATTATGACGAGGGCGTCTACCTCGACTACCGCGCCTTTGACGCGCGCAACGTGACGCCGCGGTTCGAGTTTGGCTTTGGCCTGAGCTACACCTCCTTTAACTTCTCTTCGTTCGTCCTCACGCCAGACACAAATCTGCGCCGGTCAGCGAGCAACGGCACCGACCTCTGGGACACACTCGCTGTGGCCGAGGCTCACATCACCAACACTGGGACCGTGGCGGGTGCCGAGATTGCGCAGCTGTACCTCGGCATCCCAGGAGGGCCGCCAAAGCAGCTGCGCGGTTTCGGAAAAACGCCGCTGGAGCCGGGTGAGTCGAAAATTATTCGGTTCATCCTGACGAGGCGGGATCTGAGCGTGTGGGATGTAACGCGCCAGCAATGGATGGTGGAGGGGGGAGAGTATCCCGTGTTTGTTGGGGCGAGCAGCCGGGACATACGGTTGACGGCATCGTTGGTGGTTGATGGCTGACCGGGGGCCTTCCACGCATCAAGGTTTCCGCTTGTGGGACGAAAACGCCCCTTTCCCAATGAAAAGGTCTCGAATCGTTGACGCTGCGAACTGATGCCTTGGCTATGGATGAGCGTCCCTGGTGTGGAAGATCCCTACTTTTGAATTTGTTCTCTTTTTGCAAACTGCGTTCATTTGTGCTTTTGCAGATTCCGCGCCTGGATATCGCGTCACTTGGACTTGCTCCCGCTCTCCTTGCCAGCCTCCTTGGCCTTTGTCGCGCCGTATGCGCCGACCTGAGCCTCTAGCTCGGCAATTGTAGCTGCAAAGCAGTCAGCGGCTGGGTGTAGGCCGAAGCAAGTCGAGATGCCCATGCGGCGGTATCCCATGCTTGGTACCAGTTCGAGATGCATAGCTTACCATCAGTCTCGACACGGACCTCGTCCGCCTCGAGCTTGGCCCATGTCCAGTAGACCACTTGGTACGTGAAGACGGCGAGCAGGGTGACTTTTGCAACGGGTCGAGTGAAAGTCTTGTAAAATTGAGTCTGCGATTGAACAAACGACGTCAGCGAACGCACGGGAAGGGATTTCAGAGGCGAGTTCATTCAAAGCCAGGGTTCATGAGGACGCACCGTCGTGCTGGGCTGCCGCGTGGTGGCATAGCTTCGCCCCGTCCGACGCCAAGCCGTCCTCGAGAGCGGCCGCGAGAGCAGCAAAAATTGTTTAGCCGCCATTATCAGCGCCCGCACGCGACTCGCTGTTCCGCCTCGGGCGTGTCCGTGAACGCCGCAAAAATAATGGACGGCGGTTGAAACCGAGTGAGCAAGGCTGAGAAGAGACGCAGATGGTTGGTGGCTGTGCTCTTTATCCGTACCGTACCCTCCCGGAAATGTGGCCGTGCGGCTTCAACAAGCAAGCCATCGGCACCTCCGACGGCCCGCACCCCGCATTTCCAGGCGCCCCCCTTTCTCCCTCTTCAGCCACACTTGGCCCGTCCCAGCGTTCGCTCTGCAAGGGTCGGTCCTTGACGACAACGTATCCCCAACTCCATCCCGTCCAATTCCTTCAGCCGCGCCCGCGAACCGAACATCCTCGCAAGCCCATTTGGCCTGATCCCCCCCCCCCCCCCTCTCTTCGCCGATCTCGGTTTCCTCGAACAATCAGCATCGCCTTTCCTGCGCGCTCCTTCTGCGACACGATTCACTTCAGTCGTCGCTTTCGCTGCCCCCTCCTCCTATTACTCTCCCCTCCCTCTACAACCATAGAGTGCCGCAAAGCACGTCAAACAGACCTACACAATGGTACGCTCGCGACAAACGACCCACCCTGAGCCCCTGCGACAAGAATAGACGATGACATATCCATTCCTGGAGTTACGTATAAGCTAATATGAGCGCCTCTCCTCTTTCAAATAGGCCCAAACCCTGGAGCAGCGCCGCCGAAACGCAAAGTTTGCCAAGGATCAGGAGGCGCGCATGGGCAGGTCCGAAGAGCAGGTCAAGAAGCGCGTCAAGGAGGCGCCGAAGTCGTCCATCTCCATGTTCTGGATTGGTAAGTGTCCCTTTCCTAGGGCCCCCTTTCCACCCCCCCCCTCCCCCTCGAGCCTCCTCCGCTGTCGCTAGAAACTTGGCTGACGCAAGAGCTCAGCTATCCTCGGCTTCGTCGTTTTCGGCGGTCTAATGTTCGAGGGCCTGGCGCGCATGTTCGGCCGATAATCGCGCAAACCGGCGCAAAGGAGACGGAGAGCCCAGACACGAGCAGGCCGAGGTGGAGGTGGAAGTGGACTGGAGAAGTTGCCGGAAAAGGAACCCTTTCCTCAAGGTCGTTGTCCGGGATTGCAGCGGGCAGATTGGTGTCTCGGACGACGACCAAGCGATGCCGTCGAACAATCACTGAAGCTACTGCATCTACTGTTTTCAAGAGTACCCCCCTTTCCCCTCGGGCATGGACGGGGTCATGCGACTACCCCGTGGAGATAACATTGGCGCAAATAGAATCACTCTTTTTTCGCGGGCTCAGATCCTTTTCTCCGACACTTCAATCCCTTGGTATCTGTCGGTCGCCTCTGTAACGCCGTGTTCCGTCTGATCGCCGACGCACGCCGGAGAGAGCAGTCATGTATCAATAATGTACAAAACAAAGGGTCGAAATCGGCATGTCAAGGGCCACCTCTGGGCCACCCAGCTGCTGATCCCATAACTAGGCTCCGAGACCGCGTCGCTGGCCAGTTGCCTCGGCCTTCATCTTCATGCCCGCCTCAAACTGGCGTTGAATGTCCGCCTCGGCCTTGATGGACGTCGACTGCCCCTTGGCCTTGTGTCCAGACTTGCTTGGCGCAGCGATCCCTGATTTCTTGCCTCCGAGCAAGCGCAAGAACTTGTCCTGCCGAGCAGACCCTCCCTCGAGCTCGTCGACGTTCCATTTCTCGGCCTCGTCAGATACGGTGGCCTGGCCATTGACTACAGCCTCTGCCTCGTCTTTGCCCTTGGTCTTTTCTTTCTCCTTTTTATCTTTCTTGACTCTCCGGTCCTTCTTCTTCTTCTCCTTCTCCTTCTTCTCCTTCTTGGCGACGGGTTCCTCGACATTTGCAGTCTCTTCGGATTGATCGTCGCGCTTTCGCTTACCCTTGGAGCCCTTGGCAGAAGGCTTCTCCTTTTCCTGCTTCTCCTCGATCTGAATCTCGGTAGTTTTGGGGGAAGGCTCGGGCTTGGTCTCGGTCATGTCAACGTCTCCATCAGCATCCTGAGCCTTGACTTTTTTGGACTTTGACCTCTTTTCTTTCTTCTTTGGCTCAGCTACGCCATCCTCAGACAGCGACTTGGCCTTGTCGTCGCCCTCGGGCTTTGCCCCATCAACGGCTTTTGGCTTGGCCGCCGACGAAAGAGCAGATGCCGCACTGCGAATAGAGGCGGCGTCGCTTTCTCGGCGTCGCTTGAGGGCAATCTCGTCTGCGGGTGCCGCAGGAGCAGGTGAAGGGGCGACGGAGGCACCACCCTCGCTGTCAGAGGAAGAGTCGGAAGAAGAGGCAACAGAAGCGGCATCGCTGCTATCGTCAATCAAGAGGTCATAGCTCTTGGCGTCGGAAGCTTTCTTCTCGGCCTCGTCGTCCTGTCGTGCCTGCGTCAGGACCGCCTTGATGTCAAGGGCAGAGTGGGATTCGGGTTGGTGGCGGGCAAGCACTCCTGGCTCAGACGCACCTGTTTGAGCCGTGTCATGGCCTCGTACAGCTCACCCGCCTTCTTGGCATCGGCCAAGAGCCTGTGAGCCTGAATCTCGAGCTTCTTCTTGCGAGACAAGAGGCGCTGACGCTTCTTCTCCATCTTTTGGGGCTTGTTGGCAATTTTCTTGGCCTTCATCTCAGCCCTGCGCTCGTCGGTCCATTTGGCGTTGCGCGTGATGTTGAGCTTCCGCTCGCGCTTGGCCTGGGCCTTGATGTGACGCTTGGCCTTTCGTTCGTCGGCTCGCTTCTGGCGGGCGTTGGCCTTGCGCCTGGCCCTGGCCTCTGCAAATGGCAGCGACGTAAGCACAATAATCGCTGTAGGAGATGCGAACAGTCTTGAGTACCTTTTGCCAGCCTCTCCTGCTCGGCATTGGGTAGAGCCGCAGGAGCTACTTGGTCCGACATGGTGAAATGCTAGGCTGTGACCAAGGAGATTTGGAGCAAGGCGGTGCCACCCCCGATAGTTATAGATGGAGACCAGGGCCGAGAAGACAGAGGCCAAGAGGCAGATTGCAAGTGGTGTGTCGGCTGAGAGCCGTTGGGTGCCTCTGTGCAAGCTCTGCGGTTGAACAGCCTCGCCCCCAGCAGTCGACCCTTTTTTTTTCCGTTTGTCTTGGGACCCTGAGAATTAAAAGATTCTGCCAGGCGGTGAGCAGCGCAGCGCAAAGTGATGCGGCAGTCACCAGCCCCTCGTGTATGTACGTAGATACATACGTATGAATTAGTCAGCGTCGTGGTGCTGGCATCCTCGTCAGTGACGAGTGTGTAGCTTAGCTAACCCTCCCCCCCCCCCCCTTATCCGACAAAAGACCTACTTTAGTACCGTGGTTAGCGCAGCTTAGTAGTATAGTTAGCGTAGCTTTTATAAAGGGTCGGCTTAGGTATAAAGGTATAATAAACCTTACTTAACTAAGTATATTACCTTAACTAACTAAGTATATTACCTTAACTAACTAAGTATATTACCTTAACTAACTAAGTATATTACCTTAACTAACTAAGTATATTACTTTAACTAATTAAGTATATTACCTTAACTAACTAAGTATATTACCTTAACTAACTAAACGCAATACTTTAATTAATAATATAATAATTTAATTTAATTTAAAAATATTTAATTTAATATAATATTTTTACTTTAATAGTTATTAGTTACTATTATTATTATTAATTATTATTATTATTATTATCATTAATTATTATTATTATTATTATTATTATTATTATTATTATTATTATTATTATTAGTTATTATTATTATTATTACTATTATTATTAGTTATTATTAGTTATTATTAGTTATTATTATTATTATTATTATTATTATTATTATTATTACTATTATTATTATTATTATTGTTATTATTATTATTATTATTATTATTATTATTATTATTATTATTATTATTATTATTATTATTATTATTATTATTATTATTAAGTTCTTATATAGTATATCTTTAAGATTTATTATAATATATTTATACCTCTTTTATAGTTATTGCCTATTTATTTTATTTTATAAAGAAACGACTTTGTATATATATATTATTTTATATACTACTTTTAGTTAAAAAGAATAGTAAAAGAGGAATAGGCTATTAAGACTTTTATAATACTTTCTTATATATATTTAATACTCTTTTATAATTTCTTAAAAAACATTTATATGCTCTTGTTTTATATATCTTTCTAAATCTTTTTAATTTCTTATAAGAGTATAAAGCCTTTTATATTTCTTTTAAATCTTTTTAAAAGCAAAGTATTACCTAGAGACTATAGTTTAATATTTACTTTATATTTAAAGTATTTACAATTAGAACTTATTTATAAGATCCTTTTATTTCGGATTATTTATTATATATTTATTTATATTTATAAAGAGTAAAGTATATTATAAAAAGAGCTTTAGCTTGCGTTTTTATAGTATATAGCTAAAGTAAAAGATATTGTTATAAAGAGCCTTTTATAAGTTTTATTAATTCATTTATAGTATATTACATTAACTACTTATATATATATATTATTAATATAAAAGTATATATTTTAAGAGTATTTATAAAGTAGTTCTATTATAAATAATTTATTATATAAGGAAAGTTAAATTATAAGAGTATATATATATATAAAGTATTTGTCTTCTTTTATTTTGCCTCTTTAAAAGAGTATTTTAGATATATAGTATATAAAAGGTATATTTATAATTTAGCCTCTCTAAACAAATTATTATATAGTATATATAAAGAGAGTAAAAAGAATAAGTATTTATCTTCCTTTTATTGCCTCTTTAAAAGGTTCTCTTTTTAGTTAAGAGAGTATTATTATAGTCTTTTATTAAAAAACTTTAATTGTTTATAGTTATAATTAAAAAAGTTGTATTATTTATATATAGTAAGTTTAAGTTTTACTATTTATATTAATTTATATTATAATCTTTATAAAAAGGTTTTAAATTTCTAGTAGTATAATAATATTATAGTATAGTTATAATAGTACCTTAAGTATATAGTACTATTTTATATAAGTACTTTTAAAGCTAAAAAGCTAAACCTATATTTTTATAATTATAGCTATATACTTATACTAAGATTTACTTTATAGTAATATTTTATATTTAGTATATTAATACTATATTCATTTTTTAATTTATAGTACTACTTTATATAATAGTACCTTTTAGTATATTTATTTTTTAGTTTTAGTAGTATCTTATATTACGTTTTTATAGTTTATAATAGTATTTTATATTAATATAATAAGTTTACTTTATAGTATTTTATAATTATAATAGTATTTTCGAAGCTTATAAAGCTTTTAGTATTATATAGTACTTATTTAAAAGTTATAGTATAGTATATTTATATAATATTTCAAGTATAATATTCAAGAGTATATATTTAATTATATTTATATATATTATACTTACTATTATAATTATATTTATTATTATACTCTTTGTTATAATATGTATATAAAATTTATACTATGTTTATATAATAATTATATTCTATTATATTATATTATATTATAGTTGTATTTATATTTATATTTATATTTATATTTATATTTATATTTATATTTATATTTATATTTATATTTATATTTATATTTATATTTATATTTATATTTATATTTATATTTATATTTATATTTATATTTATGTTTAGATTTATATAAAATATACATTATAAAAAGTATTTTTATCCTTTTTTATTCTTTTATAATTTTATAAATATATTTTAATAATAAATAAAGCTTAAACGCTTTAAGTATTTATACAATTTATATAAACGATATTCTTTTAAATAATATAAGTATATTTATAGTATATTTCTTTATAAAAGAAAAGTATATTTATATATTTTTTAAAAAGAAATAAGACTTTATTTAGTTTATACTTATAAGCGGGGAAAAATAGTTAATAAAAGTGCTCTTTATTTTCTACACTTTTTTATATTTATTTATATAAGCAGTATATATATTTATAGGGTATGTATATTTATAAAGGGCTTAACGCAGCTTATGTAAAAGCCGGGCTTATAAGTACTCAAAGTATAAGACAGAGGAGGAGATACTAAGGCATAAGAAAAAAAAGGTAGGAAGAAAAGTGAATTTTAATTACTTAAAAGTCTAAGTTCGAGCTAAGAAAAGGAGAGAAAAAAAGAGTTTTTTATAAGCGTGTAAAGGTGTTAGCCGGATTATTATTATGCCGTCCCGGCGTATTTTCGTCATTTTAGTACGCTAGATTAATATTATTTCTCTCTAGGCTTTAAAGTAGACTTTTCCGCTTATCCCTTAGTAGGACTAAGTTTATATTTGTTTTTTATTAATAAATAAGAGGCTATTGAATTTAGGTAAAACATTGCTTATATAATATATAGGCTAAGGTATATTTTAAAGTTTAGCAAGATATTTATATACTCTTAATATAGCTAGTATTAAGATTTTACCTTTTTATTATATTTTTATGCTCCTTAAAATTCTAAGGGGGGTCTGCTTAATAGTATTTATAGCAATTTCTTATTATTACCTTATGCCTTAGTTTTAAGGCTACTTTTTAGCGCTTTTGCTTTATTCCGGATAATGTTTAGCAATATATCCTTATGTAGGCGTTACCCGCTATTTAAGTATTATTTATACTAAGATTATAAGGCGGGAGAAGGCACTAAGATATAAGAGGGAAAAAAGTAGTAAGAAGAGTAAATTTAAATTGCTTAAAGGTCTAAGTTCTAGCTAGAAAAAAGAGAGGAAAAAAGAGCCTTTTATGGGCGTAAAGAGGTATTAGCTAAATTATTATTATGCCGTTCCGGCGTATTTTAGTTATTCCAGTCCGCTGGATTATTATTATTTCTCTCCGGGCTATAAAGTAAACTTTTCCTCTTATCCTTTACTAGTACTAAGTTTGTATTCGTCTTTTACTAGCGTATAAGAAGCTCTTAAATTCTAATAAAAGATAGTATATATACGAAATAGGCTGTAGTATATTAAAAGATTGAGTAAGATATTTATATACTATTATTATAAGCTAGTATTAGAACTTTACTCTCTTATTATATTCGTAAATATTTCTTAAAACCTTCAGCGAGGTCCGCTTAATCGTATTTATAGCGTTTTCCTAGGCGCGTCTTTATAGTACGTACTATAAGCGTTCTTACTATAAAGTCTTTAATATTTTTAAAAATTTTATAAAAGATCCTTAATAGCTAAGCAAAAAGTTTAAGTATAGCTGCTTAAAGTTTATAATAACTACTTAAAAAAGGACTAATATTCTTAGTAAGTATTTAAAAATATAAAGTAAAAAAGAGCGCTAAGGAATAACTTTAAAAAGAATTATGTTTAATAATATATTACTTTTACTTTATTAATCGTTCTTTTTGTATATTAAGCTAATAATAATTTAGTAATAAATAAAGTCAATAGTAGTTTTTATTAAATGTTTTTATTACTTACTTAGCTATATATATAGCTTATTAAGGTAACTTAAATATATTTAGCTTAGATAAGGAATAAGGGTTTTTAACTCTTTTTAAAAATTAAGCTTAGCACTTTTTTAATAATAAAGAGCTATTATAATAAAAAATATCCGTTTTCTATAATAATATATATTATAAGAGATTTACTTATAAAAGCTTTATTTTGAATTGTTATTTTATTTTCTTTTTCTACTATTCTTTACCCTCCACTTAGCTCTTAAAACTGCTTATTAGCTTATTAAGCCGCTGAAAAATAAGATATTATATATTATTTACTACTATTATTATAACTATTCTTTACTTTTTATATCTAAACTCTTTAACTTAAATTAAGAAGCAAAATAGGTGTAGAAAAGCGTAGGTAGGTAGCAACGAGTAAAGGGATAATAAAGATATAGAAAGTATGCGAAAAAGTAAAGAAATAGATAAGATATATATATATCAGGTTAATAATTTATTTAGGGTAAAGGGGGGACTAAGGCCTTCTTATATAGACAATTCCTAGGCTATTAGTAACTTAAGTATTTAGGAAAAGAGCCCCCTATTTAGTGCAATTATATATAGTAAGCTAATACCTGTTATTAAGTGAATATTATATTTATAAGCCTAGAGATTAATTCCGTAAGGAATACAAGGTAGCGTAGCGACTTGGCTTAAATCGTGCGTATAGTCTCTACATACACCTCTTCTTAGTCTACTTATACCTTGCTTATAAATTCGTGAAATAGGAAAAAGAAAGATAGATAGTATGTAGAATAGTTTAGCTGATTTAATGTATATTTCAGCGTATTTATATCGTATATTATATATACTATATTAAGCCTATAAGTTATAAGACAGTGTATTTTACTTTATTATACTTAAAGGCAAACTACTTTAAGTACGCGATAAGCGATATACTAATATAAGTAAGGCTAAATAAAATATAATACCTAGTAGGTTTTTTTTTAAAATAACTTAATATAGTAAAATATAACTACTTAATCTATACTAAAAAGCCACTAATAATTATAAGGTATTAAGACTTTTAAGGGGTAAAGTTCTATAATATACTAGTGTTTATAATACTTATAAACAATTAAAACGTAAGTACTTTATAATAAAAAAGAAGTTAAATAAAAAGTAAAGTAAATAAGCAACAAAGCTTACTTTATAAACCTTTATATTAAAGTACCGCTTAAAGAGGTAAGTTTTAGTACTTAACGTATTAATATACCGCGATTAAGATAAACCGGCGGGTAAATTTAATAAGAAGGAAATAAGACGCGTAGTTTAAATAATCCCGGACAGCGTATAATTAATAAGATATTAAGTCCCTTTTAATAGCAAGTATATAAAACTCCCGCGATAACTAGTATAAAAATAGTATATAATTATAATAATATAGGTAAAGGAGGAAGATATAAAGTTAATTGCCTATATAAATAAAGTAAGCGACCTTATATATTAAGCTAAATGTAGGGTAAATAAGTGCGGAGTTTAGCTAAAACTTAACTTAAACTTAGGATAAAAAGTACTTAAAGAAGAAGTATAGCCGGCCTATTTATTTAATAAGCAGAAGATATAAGAATAGTAAATAGTAATATTATAAAAGAATAAGGAATACTATATAGTATTTTAAGTAATATAAAATAGTAGCTAATCGCTTATATTAAAATAGTGATTAAAGGTTTAAGTAAGTAAGTATATAATTAATATAAAAAGACGCCTTTACTTTAAGAACTACTTATAAGGGCTAAGGAAAGCTTAGCACCTTAAAAAAAGGGAAAATAAAGAGCTAAATAAGCTTTAAGTATTAATCGCTTAGTAAATATATAATTTAACGGCGGCGGGATACTTAAGGCGTAAAGGGACGTTCGCAATATTAGCTTTAAAATTCTTTTAGCCGGGCTAATTATTAATAGTACGCTGGCTTCTTATAAATAATAAACTATATAGTAAAGGCTATATTTAAAGCTAACTTTATAAAGGGCCTTTTTAGCTATTACTGCCTTTAATATAGCAACTAATATACTTAATAATTAACTTTATAGTTAAGTTATTTTAAACTAAAACTTAGGGCTTAAAAACCTTTTAGGTAATAATAGATAAATTAATAAAGGTAATAATACTAAAAGTAATACTAATAATAAAAGCAGTAGCGTATATTATAAGGTTTATATAATCTTATTTTTACATTTATAAGATATTAAAAGTCTATTATATTAAACTAAAGAATAAACTAAATAAGGTAATTTAATAGGAATTCTATTAATAAACTAAGGTGTAAAGGAAACCAAGCTTAGCTTATTACTTATAGACTAAGAAGGTAACAAAGCGTGTAAACTAAGAAGTATAAGCCTACCTTTATATATATATTTACTATAAGTAAGATAACTAAACGGTATAGCTGCTTTATACTTAAGCAGCATTAAATAACTAAGTAATATCCATAATAAGTATAAGCCTTTTCTTTACAATATATAGTTATAATATTAAGCTTATTTAAATCGTATAAAAGAAGAGACTGCTAACGCTAAACGTAAAAAGCGTATAAGACTTAGTATAAAGAAAATAAAAGAGGTTACTAACTTCCTTTAAACAGTTATCGTTATATTTAAAATATAATAAAATTAGAGATTAAACCTATTACGCGCATTAATAAAAAGCTCTTAGTAGGCAATAAAGTATAGTTAAATATAAAAAAATACACTATAAATAAGCCTTACTAAAAGCTTAACTAGCTATACTAAAAGTATATTATAAAAAAAGTAGTTAACGTATATATAGTAAAACTTAATATATTAAAGAAGGTATGTAAAAACCTATATATAAAGTTCCTCCGCTATATAGTAAATAACCTCTTAAACGTAAAAAAGGCTAATTTAAAGCATTAAGTAAAAGAGCAATTAATATAAAGATAATTAGCTTGTAAATAAAAGGCAGGAATAAGTAACTAAGTAGTAAAGCTCTTGTTTTATTACTTTAGTAGCTATTTAATAGCCTATATATAATAATAAGTAATTTAAAATAAGGAAAGAAAAAATAATAAATTGCAAATAGTCCTTATTAAAAAGGAGGTTTATAGAAAGTTTATATATAGTTTATATACTAAAAAGTAAAATAGCTTTTAGTCTATACGTAGCTAAAATTAAGAGAAGCCTTAAAAAGGCCGAAATTAAGGGAAGCCTTAAAAAGGCTCGTGCTACTACTACTACTACTACTATAACTATTACTACTATTTTTACTATTATTACTATTAGTTATAGCGTTTCTACTATTATATCGAGGAATAAATGTAAAATACCCCCTTAAGTTAAGCCTTAAAAGAGAAAGACCTAAATAGCTTAAATAGCTATTTTAAGTTAAAGTCTATAAATAATAAGGGTAAAGGTCTATTATATTAATAAGATAAAGCTACTTTTAAAATATAATAAAGCGTTGTTTTAGTAGTAATTTAGTAAGACCGTCTACGACTTATTAATTTAAGGGGACAAAATTATAAGTTAATATATTCTAAAGGAATTCTTACTTAGGTTAGCAGTTATAGATTTTAACGTGCTTTAAGGCCGTTTTAATCTTTAGGATTTCGGGGGTAATAAGGCGTATAGTCTGCTTAATATTATAAAACATCGTAGGGATTTAAATATTAAGTTTAAGGGAGATACTAAAAAAAGGCGTAAATTTAAATAAGTTCTTTTACTATATTTAAGAGAGCTAAAAGCTTTGCTTTTATAAAAGGGGTAGTAACTATATATTACTTCTTAATAAACTAAGCGATAGGTCCGTTAAAAAGACTTATAAAGTATCCTTAACTAGACTTTTTAGTCTTTAAGTTATTTATAAAAGCTATATCTATATAAGTTAGTAGCTCTAGATTTTCAGTATTGAAAAACTTAATACTAAAATAGCATATAAAATACAGGACTTTACTAGCTATATATACTGCTAGGAGGAATTTTATATAAATTCTACAAGGGTATTTAAGGCTTTAAAGATATCCGGTCTTATAAAAATTGCTAAAGGTTTAATAGATTATATAAGGAATTAGTAGTAGTAGATAATTTCGTTAGATATAGTAGCTATATTTTTCTCTAAGCTCTTAAAAATAGGAAAAAGGGACTCTTTCGAAATAAATAGGTCGACGTTATATATATTACGAATTTTATCTATATAAGTAAACTAGCTAATATATATTTTTCGAAGCTACTAGTCTTAAATAATACGTAGTCTTAAGAAGAAAGTAAGGGTGCCGTTATTAATAAAGGAATATATCTTTTTAAGATAGGATATAAAGTCTTTAGCTTCTTTTTTATTTTCCTTTTAAAATATAATAATAATGTTATTAATATAAGAAAAAAGTAAGTAAGAAATTTATTATAAAAAATAGGGTTTCTTAAAGTATTATTAAAGCTCTAAGAAATTAAGGGTTAAAAAAAGCTCTTTTTACTAAAAAAAAAGGTAACAATTAACGTCTATAAAGGGCTTTTACTAGCTATAATTATTATAAAGTAAGTTAAGGCTAGTATATAGGTACTGCTATAGAGAAACAGTGCGATAATACCGCACTGCTAAAAGGTCTCGCCCCGGCCCTAGTTAGGGGTCAGGACGTTAATTATCGTCTATATGCTTGCATCTCACATACCGACATACGAGTGGCCGGAGCGCTTGCATCTCACGTTCCGTAACAGGTACCGTCCGTAGTCTTATAATAATAAGCTATAAAGAGCCTGCTTATATATAGCGGGTGTAGACTTATATATATAGACTTAGCCCTCCTTATATAATAAGGCTTAAGCTATAGCTTAAGTTCTTATAACCTTATAAGTTAAAGACTTTAATATAATACCTCCGCTCCTTATATAATATAAGGTAGCTTAAAGCTATTAGCTATTATAAAAGGCTGCCCGGTCCGCGGCCTTATAAGCGCGGGACTTATATTATAATAAGTAAGGCCGTATAATAGCGGGTTTAATAGCCTTACCCGCCGCCACCGCCTGCCTTTAATTAGCTAGCTACTTATTAAAAGGCCTGTTTACTTATTAAGTAGCTATTATATCCGCCCTTAATAACCCGGCAGCGTATTAAGCGGCCTATTTACTATTGCGGTATTCCGCGCCTTAAGTTAAAGGCCGTAAAGTATAAATACCCTTATCCCTCCGCCCTTAACCCTCCTTTTTTTCCTCTTCCCTTTAACTAATAATATTAATAGTAATAGTAGTAGTAACGGTAATAATTGTAATAGTAATAATAATACTATAAGTATCGCCCTCCTATATATAAAGCGAATACCTTTAAGCTAATATTTATAAAAACAATATATTGTTTACGTTAATAGTACTTATATTAAAGCTTTTTAATAACTTTAAGCCTTAAAAGTGCTATACTTTTATTACTACTACTACTTATATTACCGCTACCTCCTTAGCTACGCTTAAGCCGATTACGCCTTTATAAGTAACTATACTATTACTAGCTTTTATAACCCCGCTTTTTAATAGCCCCTTTATAACCTTTAAGACAGCTAAGTTAAGCGCTATAAGTCTGCTTTATTTAATACGCTATCTTTATACTAACCTTATAACTTAGTATAAGTAGTAAGTATTACTTAGCGCCGCTTATAATAAGTCTTATATACGCTACTTATTAAGCGGCTACGCTTATTATAAGTAAGTAAGTTGCTTTAATAGTAGCTACTTTACTTATACTTATACTAGCCGTGCTTATAAAGCGGCTTTAGTTATTTTTATTACTGTTAAGTTAGCTTAAAAAGCTAATCTTAATAATAAAGCAGTGAAAGTATAATTAAAAGCAGCTGCCGCCGCTTACTATTACTTATACTCGCTTAAGTAAATAAGCTATATACTTAAGTAAGTCCCCCCTCTCCCTTTTCCTTTATACTACGCTTATTATAGCGATTAGCGCTAACTATTCCTATTAAAAATACCGCTTTTATTATACTATTAGCGGTGCTTTTATCCGTCCTTTTCGCCGCCTTTATCTTAGCCGCCTATATTACTTATCGTAGCGTCGCCGCTAGCTATATTATGCCTGCCGCCGCTGCCCTTTTTAATACGTTTACCGCCGCCGCTGCTTAGATTGTTAGGCTAAATAGCCGCCTCCGTATTTTAAAGGCGGCCGCCGCCGCCTTAAGAAAGAGGAGGAAAAGGACAACGATAATAATAAGGAAGAAGAAAGCGATAATAATAATAAGTAAGATAAGGATAATATATAGGCCTTAATCGCCCGGGCTAATAAGCTTTAAATATAACTCCCTTTTTCTTCTTACTTTATAAGACGCTTTAAGTAATAAAAAGGCTAAAGTTGCTTTTATACTAATAAGGGGGTCTTTTAATACTAGCTTAATAGTATTTATAGGCTTTTATATAAAGGCTTTTTTTTATAAAAGTAGTATAAGAATATTAACTAAGCTTACCCCTTATTATCGCTTAAAAGGAAGCTATTAGTTACTAAGCTTATTATTTTTATTTACTAGATTATAAAGGGGCTTAAACTTACTTAAAGTAATAGTGCTTATAAGCTCTTATATAAGCTTTTAAATTAAGTTTAAGTAGCTATATTACTTAATAAAAACCTTTTATTACTTACTTTTCCTTACTTTTTTTTAATAAGCTACTTTTACTTCCTTAATTATAAACTCCTCCTCCTTCTTAATTAAAATTATAAGAAGTTAAAGGTCTGTTACTACTTACTTAAGTAAAAGGTCTTAAGCCGCTTAGCGTAATAAGTTTATCTTAATCTTATTATATATCCTTAAAAGTAACTCTTTAAGCTTTATAACTTATAAGCTAATAACTCTTTATATTATAAACTTTATATATAGCTAGTTAAGCTTTTTCTTTAAGCGGCCGGATTAAGAATTATAAAGGTTTAATTAAACCTTATCCTTTAATATAAAGCTCTTTACTTAAAACTTAAACTTATTAATATACTGTTCTTAAACTTATATAGCTGCTATGCTATAAAAAATTAAAGCGATAATACTATACTGCTAAAAGGTCTCGCCCCGGCTTTAGTTAAGGGTTAGGACGCTAATTATCGTCTATATACTTATATCTTATATACGGATATATAAGTAGCTAGGACGCTTATATTTTATATTTCGTAATAATTACCGCTTTAAAAGGAAAGATAATAATATCCTCGTTGTCTATAAGATAAGACCTTCTTAGTTTATTAAGCTAGTAGCTAAAAGCTACGTATACTTATATTATTACGCGCGCTAAAGGGGAGCCTTATTTCTATATAGACTTATAAGTCTACTTTCTCGCGCGGGGATTAAACTTACGTTAAAAGAATTGCTACTATTTGCTATAGAGAAATAAAGCAATAATACTATACTACTAAAAGGTCTCGCCCCGGCCTTAGTTAAAGGTTAGGACGCTAGTTATCGTTTATATGCTTATATCTTATATACTAATATATAAGTAGTTAGGACGCTTATATCTTACGTTTTATAACACGCTACTATTATTAATTAGTAGTAGTTTATAGTCTTCTTAAGTCTTTAAATAAAGTAAGTAGCTTAAGCTTTTAGTAAGGCGGTTAAGTGCTATTCCGCTACTATATTTACTGCTTAAGGTATTAAGAAAGGGGGTTTAAAGCTATATAATATAAAGAAAGAAGTTATATTAATAAACGCTTAAGGCTTATTATTTAAAGTAAGCTACGCGGTTAAAAGCTAGCGGTCTTAAGTTACTTAGTTTTAAGCTTTTATAGCTTATAAGTAAGCTTATACCTTTTAACTAATATAGTTTAAGCTATTATTAGTCTATAAGTAATATATAAAGCTAAGTAGCTAAGTAACTTAAAGTAGCTTATAAAAGTACTACTAAAAGCGCTTTATTTAGTTTAAGCCTTTATTGCTTATAATTAAAGTAAGCTAGCTATATATCCGCGCTTAGCACTAAAAAAGCGTTTTATATATACCTCCGCTTTTATAAAGGGTATTTATTATAGAATTTAAATAGCTATTCCCGGACTTCTTACTTTACTTTTAAGGAGCTTTACGGAACCCCGCTTTAAGAACGCTTAAAGCACGTACTATAATAGCTCGCTTAAAGAGATACGATAAATGTTATTAAATAGACCTTACTAAGGTTTTGAAAATATAACTATAAAGGCTTAAAAGCTTATTTAACTATAGTTTTTAACGTTTTTAACTATAATAAATACTATAAAAAATACTAAACGGATTCCGCCGGTATCTTTAAAGGATATTTAAGGATTTTTATAAGATACCTTAATTATAGTTTAGCTTATCTTTTACTATAAAAGCACCTTAAAAATATAAGATAGACTTTACCGCGATTTAAAAGGATATTTAAGAATATTTAAAGGATTTCCTTAATTATAGTTTCTAGTATTTTTAACAAAGCTTATAATTAATTTATTAAGTAATTTTATAAAGATATTAATAGTTTATTTATATACTTATAATAAATAATAAGATAATATAATTGAAAATCTTTAAAATTAGCTTTAAGAACTAAGTATAAGGTAGCTAGGTATACTTTAATAAAAGAACTAAGCTTTTTACTATTTTTAAACCTTTATATACGTTTATATATAGTAATTAGTTATTATACTAGCTTAACTAATAATAAATAGTTTATAGTACTAGCCTTAATTAGTAGTAATTAATTTATAGTACTAGACTTAATTAGCGGTAATTAGTCCGCGCCTTATTCTTTTATCCTTATACTATAAAGCATAGTAAATAGTAGCAATTCCTACTTATTTAAACGGAAATCTTTAAATATCCGCTAAGCTAAAAGCAATTATATCGCATAATTAAGCACTTTTCTTAGAAGAAGTTAAATACTAAATATTATTTGATTTAATAAAAAGCTCTTATTAGCCTTTAAGTATAACTTTAATAATAAGTACCTTTTCTTTAACGCGCTTATATTAAAAATCTAAGATAAGTAGGCCGTAAAAGCGGAAAAGGCCGCGGCTTATTAAGTATACTAGTTTTATAATCTCCTTTACCCTTTTTAAGGTATTATACTATAATAGCTTATAAAGCTAAATAAGACGTAAAATAAGTCTTCCTTAGCTAAGCTAAAACTACCGCCCTTTAAGAGGCAATCCGCTTTTAAAATACTAATAAAAGATAAACTATTAAATAATAAAACCTATATAATTAAGGAAACTAAATTTAATATTACTTAAATAGATAAATTATCCTTTTAAGAAAAAAAGAAAAGCCGACTTTAAAACCTCTTAGCTCCCCGCCTGCTAAATACCCTTTAAATCGAGCTAATAGTAAAGCTACTTTTTCCTTAAATAATAAGCTTAGTAGATATTTTTACTATATACTACAAATAAAGTTTAGTTTATAAGCCTTAACTAAAAATCCGCTTTAAAGGATACTTAGTAGTTTCTTAGTTTAGTATTACCTTTTAGCCTTATCCGCTATAGCCGCCTAAATTAAGGTATTTTTACAACTTTTAATTAATAAAAACAAGCTTTTTATACTTAAGGCTTTATAGCGCGCCGGATTTTAAGATACGTATAAAACAAAAGGTTAAGCACTTAATAAGAGTATAAAAGCTAAGACCTTAATAATAAGCAATAAAGATATAGTAAGCAATACCTTTTATAAGCTAAACCTATTAATACTTAGCGCGTAAATATTAAGATTAAGTATAGCTTTAAGCCTTTTAGTAAAAATAGTAATAATATTAAACGAATAATTCCTTAGTCTCTTTTAAGTTTTAAAAAAAGAAAATACGCTTACTAAGCCTTAAGAAAACCCTTAACTATAAGCTAGGGATATAAAGAAATTTAACTTATTAAGATCGCTAAAAGTATTCTTTAACGAAGTTTAAAAAAAAGAATAAGGCTAATATATTTTAAAGATTAAACCGTTTTATTAACTTTATCCGCTTAAATGCTAGTTAAGTTAAGGCTTATATAAACAAATTAGCTATTTAATTACCTTCTTTCCTTTTAAGAAGTATAATAAAATAGTATTTTAAAAACCTCTTAAAACTATAATAAAAAAGGCTTAGTAAGCTTAGTATTAAACAAAGCTAATAGATCTTCGCCTTAAACAAATAGTTTAGAATCCGCTTAAATATAGCGATATAAGCACTAAATAAAAAGCACTTTTCTATTAAAAATAAGGTAATAAGGTTTAACTTTAAGTCTTAAATATCGCGCTTATAATATAAAGCTAAGGCCGGGCTTTATTAGCTAAACTACTTAATTATAGTAATTTACTAAAAGCTAGACGTTTATCTATAAGAATCTTTATAACGTTTAGTAAAAGAATAAGGATATTAATAAATAGATTAAGAAATATAAGAAAATTCTTTCTTAGCTATAAGTTAAATATACTTTCAGATCTTAAAAGTACTTATTAGTATAAAAGAAATAGGTTTAACCTATAAACAGGCGAGGACCGACTAGCTATACTTTATATATACTTAAAGAATAGTTTAAGACGCCTTAGCTATTTATTAAAGGCTTACTAAGACCGCATAAGACGTTAACTTCCTTAACAAAATACGGGACTATATAGCGTAGCTACTTAGTAAGGCCGATCTATTTCTTAAGCTATTAAAGGTTCTTTAAGAACGCGATATCCTTTAAAGCTCGCACGCGTTTATTTATATTTATTAAGCTGATAGCGTCTTCTTTAAATCTAAGGAGCTATATAAATAAGTACGCTAAGAAGGACTTTAGTCCGGATAAAGTAATATTATAGTTATAAAAGGCGCGGAATACGGCCTTTAAATATTAAAGGAATTTTTTAGCCGTATTAAAGCAAATAATAATAACGTTAATATAAGCCGCCGCGTATTCTTAGTATTTATAAAGGACGTTATCGATAAACCTTAAAATATATACTAAAGAGTTCTTAAAGCCTATAAGTATTACTAATAATTTTTTAGCCCGCGATAGATTATAATTATAAACCTTTCTTAGTAGTCTTAGTAAACTAAGAATTAATAGAAAAACGATCGTACGTTTACTATATTTATAAACTTTTTTCCTTAAAGGCGTTTAATTATATCGCTTTAAAGGGGCATTAAGTAAGCGTTTAAAGTAGTAATAGCGTTAATCCCTTATAAGTTTATAACTACTTATCCTTTTTCCTTTTTATTTACTGTTTTTTATACTATAAATACTAGCGCTATAAATAGGGTTAGCTTATAGACTTATTTTAATCGGCTTTATACGGTTAGCTAGCTAAATATTATATTTACTACCTTTCTATCTTTATCGCTTAATAAGTATAATCTTAATACGACTTATTAGTATTACTATCCTTTTATTAAAAGAATGCGTATATATTCGGATTTATATATACTACTCCCTTATCCTTTTAAAGGTAAGGAAACGATTAAAGGATATCTTAAGCTTTTAATACGTATTTTAGGTTTTTAGCGTAGATCTAAACGCCCTTATTAGTAGTAAGTTCGGGTAAGTCCTTAGTTTAGCCGATTTTAAGTTTATAGTTTACTATAAGATCTTTTTATAATAAGTCCTAAAAAAGCTTTATTCTATCCGGATTTTCTATAAAGGCTTCCGCTAAGGGGATAGTAGCGTTAACCTTCTTATATAGCTAAAACTACGTTAAGGTTTATAATTATCCTTACTTTTTAGCCTTAGCGGAGTACTAGTAGTTCCTTAAAATAGTTTATCGCTATAAAGCTCTTTTAATCTTATATTATTATCCGGGCGAGCTTAAGGTTATTAAGTAGAAATATTATATTACGCCTTAATAGCGGCGCTTAGACCTATATAAGTAAGGCGTAGTTAAAACTAGCTAAAATCGTTATAGTAACTAAGTAAATTACCCGTTTATATATTACTAGTCTATCTTAGCTAAACTATCTTAACTTCGGCTTTAATCCTTTTATAAGCCACGATTTATAAGACTAATATAAAGTTAATAAGGTCCTTTTAGTAAAAACTAAAAAGTCTTAGCTAAGTAATATATTAGCCGCTAAGCGTTTTACTATTTAAGCGCTAATCCTTACTTTTATAACCGCGAGGCTACTATTTAGCCTTTTTAGTATATATATAGTAAATTCTACTTATTTAATAGTAGCTATCCTTCTTATTTCTTAAATAGGAATTTATTAAGAGGAGTTTATAGTTATATCTTAAAAGGTCTTTACTAAGTCGGTTTAGATAAAGCTTCGGTCTACCTTAGTATTTATATAAGCTTTAATGCTTATTTTACCCCTTTTTCTTCCGTAGACTAATAAGCGTGCGTAGGTAAATTATAACGGCCTATTAAGGTTTAATAGCTTAACGTTAAAGGAAGCCTTAACTATCTAAACGCTTTATAGCTTTTAAATAACTACTTACTATACTAAGCTACGTCTTTATATAGCAACGTCTTAGTTAAGGTTAAGGGGGTATTTATCTTTAACGTATTAGTAAAGCTTATTTTTTAAAAAGAATACTTCGCCGTAAGATCTATATACTTTATTAGCTTCCTATACTAAATCTGCTATAGTATAAATTGCGGTTTCTTTTAAGCTTTTATTAGTATTTAACTAAGCTCTTTTTATATTATACTCTTTATCCCTTAAATAGTTATCGGTGTTTACTATAATTCTGTTTTTAATCGCGGGGTATACCCGTTTTAGCTTTAGCGTTAATAAGTATATAGTCTTAAATATTCTTTCTTTCTTAAGCTAAAGGACCTTAGCTTATATTCTTAGCTATTTAAGCGGATTTCTTCCTTAACTTAATAAGCGCTATAAGGCCTATAATATATCCGCCTTTACTAAGCGGTTTAAGAATATAACCCTTAGCCTTAGCAAGCCTTTAATAAATAGCTAAGGCGTCCCGGACTATCCTTTAAGTATATATAGGGTACGGTTAGTTAGCCCTCGCCTTTTTATAAGTTAGACTTATTTCTTTCGCGCTAATAAGTACTTTTAAGATCCTTAAGTATATTTAACTTATAGGTAAGGAAGAATTTTCTTATATTTATTAATCTATCTATTAATATCCTTATTTTTTACTAAACATTATAAGGATTTTTATAAGTAAATATTTAGCTTTTAATAAATTATTATAGTTAAGTAGTTTAGCTAGTAAAGTATAGCCTTAGCTTTATATCGTAAGCGTAATATTTAAAACTTAAAGTTAGATCTTATTACTATATTTTTAATAGTAAAGTACTCTTTATTAAGTGCTTATATCGCTATATTTAAGCGGATTTTAAACCGGTTTTATAAGGCGGAGATCTATTAGCTTAATCTAACGCTAAGCTCGCTAAGTTCTTCTTATTATAGTTTTAAAAGGTCCCCGGAATACTTTTCCGCCGCACTTCTTTAAAAAAAGGAGGGTAATTTAATAGCTAATTCGTCTATATAGGCCTCGCTTTTACTAGCGTTTTAGTAGATAAAGTTAATAAAATAGTTTACTCTTTAGAATATATTAGTCTTATTATCTTCTTAGATTTTATTAAAGAATACTTTTTAAGGTCTTTATAGGTTAAATCTCCTTATATCTTTAGCTTATAGTTAAGGTTTTCTTTAAGGCTTAGTAAGCGCGTTTTCTTTTCTTAATACTTAAAGGAGACTAAGAAATTATTTATTTAATATTACTACTATTTTTATAAAAGGGCTTAAAGCTATACTTAGTCTTAGTATTTACGCGCTTAGTATAGATAAGTTTAGCTTACTAAAGGTATTACTTACCGCGTTCTTATTGCTTATTATTAAGGTCTTAGTCTTAATACTCTTACTAAGCGCTTAACCTTTTATCTTATACGCGTCCCTAAATCCGGTATACTATAAGGCCCTTAGCATAAAAAGCTCGTTTTTATGAATTAAGAGTCTTAAAAATACCTTAATTAGCGCGGCGATAGCGGATAAGGCTAAACGGTAATACTAAACTAAGAAACTACTAAGTATCCTTTAAGGCGGATTTTTAATTAAGGCCTTTAAGCTAAACTTTATTAGTAGTATATAGTAAAAATATCTACTAAGCTTATTATCTTAAGGAAAGAGTAACTTTATTATAGGCTTAATTAAAAAAGTATTTAGCGGGTAAGGAGCTAGATAGTTTTAAGGTTAACTTATTCTTACTTCTTTTATTTAAAGGATAATCGATTTATTTAAGTAATACTAAATTTAGTTTACTTAATTATATAAGTTTTATCGTTTTATAGTTTATCCTTCGTTAGTATTTTAAAGGCGGATTGCTTTTTAAAGGGTAATAGTCTTAGCTTAGCTAAGCGGGACTTATTTTATATACTATTTAGCTTTATAGGCTATCGTAGTATAATACTTTAAAAAAGGGTAAAGGAGATTATTAAACTAATATACTTAGTAAGCCGTAGCCTTTTCCGCTTTTACGGCTTACTTATCTTAAAGTTTTATTATAAACGTATTAAGGAAAAGGTACTTATTATTAAGGTTAGACTTAAAAGCTAATAAGAGCTTTTTACTAAAGAAAATATCGTTTAGTATTTAACTTCTTATAAGATAAGTACTTAATTATATAATATAGTTGCTTTTAGCTTAGCGGATATTAAAAGGATTTCCGTTTAAATAAGTAAGAATTACTACTATTTACTATACTTTATAGTATAAAGAAAAGAGGATAAATCGCGGACTAATTACTGCTAATTAGTGCTAGTACTACGGACTAATTACTGCTAGTTAAGGCTAGTACTATAAACCAATTACCGCTAATTAAGCTAGTATAATAAACTAATTATTATATATAAACGTATATAAGGGTTTAAAAATAGTAAAAAGCTTATTTATTCTTAAAGGTATAGCTAGCTACTTTATACTTAGTTCTTTAAGCTAATTTTAAGGATCTTTAACTATATTATCTATAGTATATAGATAAACCGTAAATATCCTTATAAAATCGCTTAATAAACTAAGTATAAGCCCGGTTAAAAATAATATAAACTATAATTAAGGAAATCCTTTAAATATCTTAAGATATTCCTTAAAAATTGTAGTAAGGTTTATCTTATATCTTTTAAGGTGCTTTTATAGTTAAAAACGGGTTAAACTATAGTTAAGATATCCCGCGGAAATCCTTAGATATCTTTTAAAGATACTAGCGGAATCCGCTTAATAGTTTTTATAATATCTTTTATAGTTAAAGATATCGTAAACTATAGTTCAACGTTATAAACTATAGTTAAGTAAGCTCTTAACCGTTTATAGTTATATCTTAAAGACCTTAGCGGGGTCCGATTAGTAATATTCGTCGTATTTCTTTAAGCGAGCCTTTATAGTACGTGCTCCGGGCATTCCCGTTATAGGGTTTTCTATAGCTCCTTAAAAGTAAAGTAAGGAGTTTAAGCATAGCCGTTTAGATTTTATAATATTAAGGGTATATTTCTCTTAAGATATATATATATCCTTTTTTGCTTTATTTATAGTTATAGTTATTTTTAAGAAGTCTTTTACTTTACTTAAAGATTAATTCTTAAAGACCTTGCTTTTTATATTAATTATATAAGTTATAGAATCCTTTATAGGCTTAAAAAACAGAAGATCGTCTTTGTAAACTACTATAGCTATATATAGCTAATTCTTTATAAACACCTCTTTGTCTATAAGTAGGGAGGAAAATCCTTGCTTGCTTAAGACCTTAAAAAATAAATTATGCTAAAGTATCAGACTTTATTTAAGACCGTATAAAGCTTTCTTTAATTTTACAACTAGCTTTTAATTTTTATTATACTGCTTTTATTTTTATACCTAAGGTCCTTATTTATAATATAGTCTTTATAACCTTATAGTGTATTTATATATATTTCTATATCTATATCTATATATATAAATATATTTTTATATCGTATTATAGTATTTACTAATTATTAATTATAGCTAGCATTAATAAAAGTTTAGTAGACTTACGTTTAGTAGTTATAAAGAAGGTTTCGATATAGTCTAAGCTATATATCTCCTTATAGCCTTATACTATAAAGCGAGCTTTATACTTAGTTATATTATTTTTATTATCCTTCTTTATTTTATAAACCTATCGGCCTCTTAAAGCCTCCTTATTACTAAGAAGCTCTTATATTTCCTAAGCATTTAGACTTATAAGTTTGTTTAGTTTAGTTAGTATAGCTTTATCTTAGTCTTTTACTTATAGACTATTTATAGCCTGCTTAAAAGTAGTAGGCTTAATAAGATCTTTATTTCCTTTTATAATAAAAAGAATGTATTTTAGATTATTATTATTAATTATAATATTATATATACGGTATTCTACAAAATCTTTATTATACTTAGTAGGCTTCTTAGGTCTTTCTATTAAAATCCTTTAATCCTTTTACTAGGTATTATTATCGCTAGTATTACTATCTATATTACTAGTATCTTTAGTATTAGTATTAATATTACTTAAATTTATATTTTTAGTATTTATAATACTAGTATTATTAATATTATTGTTACTTCTATTATTATTATTATTATTATTATTATTATTATTACTAGCATTGTTATTTTTAGTATTAAAGTTATTTAGTAACTTATTGAAAGAGGGCATGTTATTAAAATTAGTATATTCCTCTTTATTTAAGAAGTTATTCTTTAGTATAGTTATATCTTAAGAAATTATTACTTTTCGTTTAAAAAAGTTATATATTTTATAAGCGGTACCTTTATAGCTTATTAGTACCCCTTTATAATCTCTAGGCTTTAGTTTATTATTCAGACTTTTATTCTTATAGAATATAGTGCTTTTAAATTTCTTTATTTTATATAAGTTTTTTAGACTTAAAGCTATATTATCCTTCTTTTCTATAAGGGATATAAAGCCTTTAGCAAAATACGGGGACCTATTATATATATATATAGCTGCTAAAACAGCCTTACCCTATAAGTATTTTAGTAGGTTTAAGGTAAAAAGCATAGCCCGGACTTTATTAAGTATAGTTCTGTTTATTCTTTCTATTTTGCCGTTAAAATAATAGGTATATGTAGGACTTATATTATATATAAGGCCGTTTTCTTATGTAGTATAGTTTTATGTTATATATAAATTCTCTTACATTATTAAACAAACCTTCTTTTATAGTAGTTTTATTTATATTATTTTCTAATTCCTAATTATATTCTAAGAATTTAAGCAGACATTATACCTTACTTTTTATAAGGTCTATCCTTTAACATCTAGTTCTAGCATTTAAATAGAATATAAAGTATATGGATTTACTATAAGTAGGGGTTCTTATAGGGCCTTAAATATTAGTATGTATTTTATCTAAAAAGAGATATTTCCTTTTTAAAAGAGTCTTTTTCTTTTTATCTGTTTGTTTAACTTTTATACAAGCTTCCTATTGTTTTATCTTTATTATACTAGCTTTATTTATGTTTATATTAAAATACCTTTCTCCTAAGTATCTATATAATAACTTATAATTTATATATCTTAGTTATTTATATTAAAAAAGTATATTTATAGTATTCTTTTTATTAATAGACGTTTTATTTTTATTTATAGAAGAATTATTTATAAGTATATTGCTTATAAGTATATTGTTTATAGGTGTATTATTTATAAGTATATTAAATATAAAGCCTTTTATATTATACATTTTATTATTAATTTAAAAGTAAGTCTTTATAATAATAAGAATATAATATAAGCCGTTATTCACAATACCTTATATATATATATTTACCCCTATATCTTTAAAGTTATATTATCTTTACTTATTTAAGTAAAGGTATTATAAAAACATAATTAACTTATAATAACAACACTTATTTAAGGTATATAAAAGCAGTTCCTTAATATAGAGCGTATATTACTATTAAGAAATTTAAAATATAAATTTCCTACGCCTTTAACTATAATAAAAGACGCTTTTCCTTAAGTAACAGTTATATATATATTACAGAACGTAAGATAGAAGCATCCCGGCTACTTATATATTAGCATATTAAATATAAGCATTTAGACGATAATTAGCGTCCCGACTCTTAATTAAGGCCGGGGCGAGACCTTTTAGCAGTGCGGTACTATCGCACTATTTCCCCGAGCAAATAGTAGCAATTCCTTTAGCGTAGGTTCGATCCCCGCACGAGAAAGTAGACTTATAAGTCTATATAGAAATTAGGCTCCCCTTTAAGGCGCGTAATAATATAAGCGTGTATAGCTTTTAGCTACTAGCTTAATAAACCGGGGAGGTCCCGTCTTATAGATAACTAGGATATTATTGATTTTTCTTTTAAAGCGGTAATTATTACGGAACGTAAGATATAAGCGTTCTAGCTACTTATATATTAGTATATAAGATATAAGTATATAGACGATAATTAGCCTCTTAACCCTTAACTAAGGCCGGGCTGAGACCTTTTAGTAGTATAGTATTATTATACTGTTCCTTCGTAGTAATATATATTTTTATTAAAAGAGAGGAGTTATTTATTATATACTATATGCTTAAAAGCCTTTATATTAAAGATAAAGTTATATATATTCCTTTTTTTTGTTTTTATTATATTTTTATTTACCTTAAAAATAACTTAAGAAATAGAGGAAAGAAAAGGCTTTAAAGGTCTTATAATATTGTTTATATTAGCTTCTTTTTCTTTTTTAAAGAAGTATATAAAAAAGGTATATATAAAAGTAGTATAGTAAATATAAAGGGGATAGAGGGTATAGAGGGTATAAAGGGTTAAAAAAGAAGGTTATTAACTTAAGCTAAGGAGTTAGAAATATAAACTATTTTTTGAAAGAAGAGGACTCTTTAAAGAAGGAAACTTATCTCTTTTTTCCGCTTTTAACTACTAATTTTCTCGTAACTAAAACTCTCTTTTTAAAAAAATCTCCTAAGAACAGTATAGGCGTAAAACGCTTATTATTCTTAT
Source organism: Ophiocordyceps robertsii (assembly GCA_027405785.1). Lineage (NCBI taxonomy): Eukaryota > Fungi > Ascomycota > Sordariomycetes > Hypocreales > Ophiocordycipitaceae > Ophiocordyceps > Ophiocordyceps robertsii. The sequence goes on along the minus strand of JAPEBW010000505.1, from coordinate 3,555 downwards.
TTAAATAGTCTTAAGAAGGTTTAATAAAAAGGGGCCTTTTATAAAAAGAAAAAGAAAAAGAAGCTTTTAGTTTAAAACCTACTATTTTTACCTTATCCTTATTTTCCTTAAGCTAAAAGTAGTCTTTTATAATATAGCCCTTTTTCGTATAATTTTTATAGAAGACGGGTTTTTTACTATATAAAAAGAATAGCTAATTAAAAAGGCACCTTTTAAAGCTTAAATCCTTTTAAACTTATCGATTAAAGAGGAAGAAAGTGATTTTAAAGTATAGGCTTAAGCGTTATCTTAAAGAGCTTAAGAAATACTAGTTCTTAAGCTAGAATAAGAGCTATTTAAGTATTTTAAAATCTAAGTAATAATTACTACCTCGGGGATTTTAATTTCTCGTATATTTAGCTTATCGAAAAGCCATTTTATCTTATTAAGATATAGCTTAATCGAAGTATAGGTTTTAAGGGTTATATTAAATAACTCTTTTATAAGAAGAAAATTCGAGGTTAAATTTACTAAGTTATAAAGGGTTTTTAAAGCTTCTTAAGCTAACTTTATAGTTATATAGTGTTTTATCTAAGAGGGAGGACTATTCTTAATTATTAGACGTATAAGAGCAAGAACTTCCGCGGATTTAGTATATAGATTTAAAGAGACGGCTTTAGCGGCTTTCTTCTAGATAAAAACGGATTCTATTTAAAGTAATTAAGAGAAATAATTCTAAGAACCTTTTAGCTTACTAAAGAAGTAGTCGTTCTTAGTAGCTATATTTTATAGATCTTTTCGAGAGGTAATTTAGTATAAAAGTCGATTAAAAAAGGAGGAGTAAGAAATATTAATTAAAGGGATATCGGTTAAAGAATATAATAAAAAGGGTCTAAAAATTTAAAGGAATGTTTTGTTTTAAAGTGCGTTCCTTTTTACGTAGTAGGAGATTTTATAAAAGGTTTATTTGCTGGTTTTTTAGATCTTAATAGCCGATTAAAAATCGAGGAGTATAGAGGAGAGATTAAAGAAAAGAGTTAAGGAATTTATATAAAGTAAGCGAAAAGAGAAAAGAGCTATTAAAAGCGCGTCTTTTATTATATAGGGAAAGGTTTTTAGAAGGTTTTTTATGTTCGATATAGTCTTAAAATATAGTTGTAAAAACATAAAGTATAAAAAAGAGGAGGAGAGGGGGAAAACTAAGGAACTAAGTTAAATAAGATATTAGGAGAATTCCGGAATAAGTACGCTTAAGAGGCGTGACTTTATAAAAAGTAAGAAGGAGTTTTGCTAGAATTTTCCAATTACGTAATAGTCGGAAAAACGTTAGTAGGGGTTAGGGGTAAGTCCGGCTTAAAGGGAAGCCGGGCTTATAACTAATTAAGAAGTAAATAGGAATAAAAGAGAGTAGGTATATAGCTAGAAGTAAGGGGATTATAAAGATATAAAGAGTGTGCGAAAAGGTAAAGAAATAGGTAAGATATATATATATAAGGTTTTATAATTTATTTAAGGTTAAGGGGGGACTAAGGCCTCTTTATATAAATAATTCTTAAGCTATAAGTAACTTAAGTAATTAAAAAAAGAGCCTCTTATTTAGCGCAGTTATATAAAGTAGGCTAATAGCTATTTATTAAGTTAATATTATATTTATAAGCTTGGAGATTAATTCCGCAAGGAAAATAAGGTGGCGTAGCGACTTAGCACGGATTATATATATAGTCTCTATATACACCTCTTCTTAATCTGCTTATATCCTACTTATATATACGTGCAATAACATAAGAAAATATATATAGTATGTAGAATTATATAGCGGATTTTAAATCCCTTTTAGCGTATTTATATCGCGTGTTATTTATGCTGTATTTAGCTTATAGGCTGCGGGAGAGTGTATTTTATTCCCTTTTACTTATACGCGGTCTTAAGAATAAAGCCTTTTATACTTTATAAATATATACTCGCTTTTTTTTTACTTACTAAAAAGGTACTTATCTCTTTTACGCGCTTATTATATATTTGCTATACTACGCCTTATAGCGTTAAGATAAGGAGATAAGGCACGGACTAATTACCGCTAGTTAAGGCCGGGACTAAAAACTAATTACTGCTAGTTAGGCCGGTATAATAAACTAATTACTATATATAAACGTATATAAGGGTTTAAAAATAATAAAAAGTATAAGGAGACAGTCTCGCAGTACTACTAATTAAGTAGTAAAGATAGTAGATAGTACGATAAGTTATAGTATTGCTTAGCTGCTTACTTTATTGCAAGACTAAAGCTTATAAAAAGGAGAGTCTCCTAGCTTTAATCGCGGGGGCCTATCGACTACCTATTAAGTTAAGACCGAAAGTAAGGCTTCTTACTTAGCGTATTCCCCGCACTTAGTTAGCCTATACTATTAGTACTATTCTTATAATTATCCCCCCTATATAATAAACGCCCTCGGCTATTTAATTAAGAGTGTATTAAATATACTATTATAAGGATTTTAGTAATATAAGGTTATAGTTATATCCTTAGTTAGTATTATAGCGTAAGTGCGCGTAATTAGGATATAATAGTATATACGCCCGGTAGTCGTATATAATTAAATATAGCGTTAAATACGCGGGGTTATATATCGGGTTATAGTAATATTAATTGCCTTTAAGCAATTATAAGTATTGCGCCCGTATATTAGTAGCAACGCACTAGTTAAAAGTTTATCGTGCGTATTCCCGCACCTTTTATTTTTCTTCCCCTCTTTAACTCTTCTATAATTATTTGCTATTAAGTCCTCTATACCTTTTCGCTCCTTATTTAATATATATTCTATACCTCTTTATTATCGCTAATATGCCTCGTACTCCGAAGCCGCGCTTAATTAATAAGCACGCCGATTTCCTACGTTAGATATAGTATTAACTCTTAGGGGGTTCGCCCTTAAAGCGTTATAGTCGCGACTAAGGTTCTCCTTAAGTCCTTAACTCTCCTTTAACCGGAAAGGCCGGCACTAATACTAAGAGAGGTCGGGCTAAGGAGACGCCTAGCTCGCTATTACCTCGTAATAAAGGAGCACCTCCCGAAGAGGTGCCTATACTTAACCCTACGCCTATCCTTAAGGATAAGGCTATTAATATGCTTACTAACGATTAGTAGGTATAAAGTAAGTCCCTTATCCCCGGTATTAATAGTGCTAATAATAATACTACTCCTTAAGAGTAGTAGTAGTAATAGGACCGATTAAGCCTTAAGATACCGGCGATACTTAGCCGCAACGCTCCGCTTATTACGCCTCCCCTTAAGGGAAAGTAGCCCGATATAATAAGTAGTAGCGATAGCGACGGCGATAATAAGGCCTAAATTAATACGGGTAATAATAAAGCCGACGTCCTTATCGTTTTGCGGGCGAAATATATATAGTTTAAGGCTAAAGCCCGCGCTATTTATATTAGTAGCGTAATGCCCGCTAAACTTTAGTATATATATTATTTCCGCACCGCTATTACGGCTTACTAAGCATTTAAGCTAAAGCCTATTAAGGTTATAAAGATTAAGTATATTTTCTTTAGCGTTACTTTATTAAGGTA
>JAPEBW010000504.1:0-49767 GCA_027405785.1 Ophiocordyceps robertsii | reverse complement strand
ATAACTAGTTTATAGCGGAAGACTAAGTATAAGTATTATATACTAAACTACTCCGCGCTAACTAAGGGATTTTAAAGGGGATAATCTTTAACTAAGATATAAAGTTTACCTTAGTATTTTAGCGGACCTTATAGTAAGCCTTCGGATCGAAGCTTTTTATATTTACCGCTTAGTACCCTTAAACTAACGGCTTATTAAAAAGGCGAAACTAAACTATAAAAATCGTATTATAATTCTTTACCGCTAATTTCCTAGACTTACGCTAAACTAATACGCTAGTTGCTTTTTAGTTTAGCCTTAATAATTCCTTTTTCTTAGTAATTTATATAGCCCTTAATAAACTTATTATAAGAATAAGAATAGATAATAGCCTCCGGTTTCTTAGTAACTACTTATACTTACGAAACTAAGAGGTTTTATAAGAAAAAGCTAGGTTAGCTATTATTTATACTTAAGCCGCTATAAAGGATAGATATAATAAAAAATACCGCCCGCTAAAATTTAAGCTTAGCGATTAAGTTTAGCTATAGCTTAGTAAAGGCTACTATATTACGGACGGCAGACTAATAAAGCTTTAAAAAAGACGTACTAAGCCGTTTAAAGTTACCGCTAAAGTAAGATAGCTTATATACTAGCTAGATATAAAAAGGTCCCTTAATATTTATCCGGTCGTTTTAGTAGCATAACTACGCTTAGCGGATAAGCTAGCTATATACTTAAAACTAGTTTAAGATAAAAGGATACCTTACTTAAATAAGTAAGAAGTAAAATAAATCCTATAAAGCTATATAATAAAGAAAGGCGGCGGAAAGCTAAGGAAAGAGTTTTTTATAGCTTAAAAAGGCTAGCTAAGTAGCTATAACTTATAGGTAGACGAAAAAGCGGTCTTCTTACTAAAGATCGTAAAAGCCTTTAAAAAAGCATAAAAGGAGTTAGCTACTTAAGTAGTTTAAATAAGAGTATAACGCGCGGCCTTTATAACTTAATATAAAACTCTCCGATTAAGAAAATTAAGCGGTTAAGCTTAAGTATAAGACTTAAAAGCTATTATAAGTTATAAGAAACTATAACTTACTATACTTAAGGTAATTAGGTATTTTAATAATAATATACCGCTGTTTACCTTAAGTAATAAGGCCTTTTTAGCTTTATAGTATACTTATTTAAATTCTCTCCGCCGCTTACCCTCTCTCCTTTCCTTACTTCTTTTTATAACTATATTTCCTTTTACCGCTAGCTATAGCCCGCTATACCTTACTTACTCCTATATATATAACCTTCTTTACTTTAAGCTTATAATCTTTATACTCTTATTTTAAGTCCCTTTATCGTTTAACGTTTCTAATAGTTAAGACTAGCTATTTTATAACTACTTCTTTAGCCCGCTCTCTTATAAGCCCTTACGCCTTTAATATAAAGGATATAAGTAAGCGCTTAAGCTTTATAAAAACGAGGCGGCTATCCTTTATAGCCTTAAGTCCTTTAATAAGAGTTAAAACCTTTAGGTTTAAGCTTTTATATAGACCTATACCGCCTTCCGTAGCCGCGCTTAAGCTAACGGATTTAACTTAAACTATAGTACTATAAAGAACGGCCTATACTACCTTCTTTAAATACTTAACTTAGACGACTTACCTTTTAGCCTTATATTATAGCGTAGTCTAAACGGCCGGTTTCGTAGTAACTTAGCTATACCTCCCGCTTAGCTCTTACTATCTAAAAGCCCCCGCCGCTTATATATTTTTTAAGGTATAGCTAGAAATCTTTATTAGCGGAATAACTAGCTAATACTTAACGCCTTTAAGTTAGCTAACCTCGCTATAGTCTTAAGATTTATAGTAGCCGCTATAGCTAGCGGAAACCCGCTTTAGCTAAACGATTAAAATAATATCCGCGCCGTCCTTAATTAAATATATTTAAGGCTTAGCTTAACTAGTTTATAGCTAGGTTTATAGCGGCGTCTTAAGCTACTATAGCTAAAACCCTATCTTACTTCGCACGCGGTCTAGCTTATATTATAAAATCCCCTTCTTAGCTTATAGCCGCTATAAGCTTTAAGGACTTATTTAGTCCCGCTTAGCGAACGCTCTTTCCGCTTAGCGCTATACTAAGCCTAGCTATATAAAGGCATATAAGCGCCTTACTATAGTCTATCCGCTATCTTTCCTTAACCGGAAGAGATAGCGATAACTAGCCTTATAATATATTCCGCCACTTACTCTTATAAAAGCTATTAGTAATAACTAATACGATCCTTAATAAGCTAGACTTCGCGGGCCTATACTCCGGCGACGAGATTATAATAATTAGGAGTTTCCGCCTAGCTATAAACTATACTAAGTTTTACTTATAGGCCTATAAAGAGTTTAAACGCGACTTAACTTTAACTTAAGCAATAAAATTCCTAGGCTTTAATATTTATTTTATTAGCTATACTAACTACGCGCTTTATATTCTTACCTTTAAGGCCCCTTTTATAAAGAGGGTTTTTAAGACTATTAAGCACGTTTAGAACCTTAAGAGTAAGGAGTTAAGCACTAAGGCTATAAAGGACCTTATTACTTATTTTTAAGCGGGAATATAAACGTTTAATACCCCGGTACTAACTATACTTATTAATATTAGCGGGACGGCTTACTTTTACCTTAATACCTTCTTAGTAGCTAAACGCGTATTAGTCGGTAAAAAGGTATAAGTAATAGCGCTACGTAAAAAGAATAATAAGTTAAAAAGCCTAGCGATAAAAAGCAAGGGATAACTATAATAACGGCAATAAGTAAGATATAATATCTCGCTTATAAGCGGCCTATAAAGCTAGTAAGTAGTATAGGAAATTTAGCGGAGGATTAAAAAACGGCGTAAAAAGGTAAGTAAGATAATAATATAAAATAAGGCTTAAATAAAGCTAGTCTTTTATAATATATCCCGTAAAGGAATTCAAGCATTTTTTAGCGCGAAGATTCCTTATTACTTAATAAGTACTTAAACGCACGCTTTAAAGAAGAGTTAGAAAAATTTACTATAAGTTTTAGCTAAACGCGCCGATCGCCTTAATAAAAACGAAGATATATAACTAAATAAAAGGTAAGCATTTATAATAAGAGCTGCTTACTAACTATTTTAAGCTACTTAGCTACTATTAGCTAAGCGGGCCGAAAAAACTATTAAAAGAATAAGGATAGCGTACTATTAATATAGCGTAAAAACGCTACTATAAAGCTATTACTTAGCGCCTCCTTTACTTTATTCTTACTTTAAACCGATAAGGATATTAGCTTTTCTTTCTTACTTAAGGGAGTTATTACGGAATCTAAACAGCTACGCCCGGACTCCTTACTTTACTTTTAAGAAGCCTTATAAAACCCCGCGATAAAAACGCCTAAAGTACGTACTATAAAGGCTCGCTTAAGGAGATATAACAAATATTACCGGTTAAACCCTGCTAAAGTATCCGGGATATAACTATAAAGGGTTAAAAGCTTACTTAACTATAGTTTATAATATCTTTAATTATAAGAGATATTATAAAAACCGTTAAGCGGATTCCGCTAGTATCTTTAAGGGATTTTTAAGGATTTCCGCGGGATATCTTAACTATAGTTCGACTTATTTTTAACTATAAAAGCACCTTAAAAGATATAGGATAAACCTTACCGCGATTTTTAAGGGATACTTAAGGATATTTAAAGGATTTCCTTAACTATAGTTTATAGTATTTTTAACTAAGCTTATACTTAGTTTATTAAGCGATTTTATAAGGATATTTACGGTTTATCTATATACTATAAATAATATAATTAAAGATCTTTAAAATTAGCTTAAAGAACTAAGTATAAAGTAGCTAGCTATGCTTTTAAGAATAAATAAGCTTTTTACTATTTCTAAACCCCTATATACGTTTACGTGCGGTAATTAATTTATTATATCGGCCCGACTAGCGGTAATTAGTTTATAGTACTAGCTTTAACCGGCGGTAATTAGTTTATAGTACCGGCCTTAACCGGCGGTAATTAGTCCGCGCTTTATCCCCTTATCCTTACGCTATAAGGCGTAGTATCGCCGCTTTTATAAACTTCTCTTTTATATTTTTAAACTATCCTTTAAGTAAGACTTAATTTACTTTTATTATAATTATAAGTCTTTAAGCTAAAATCTACTTTAAGATTTTACTTATTATTAATAAGAAGGAAATAGGCCTTTACCTCTTAGTAGTATAGTATACCCCGGGCTTTTTTCTTAGCTTTTTTAATACTACTATATTTATAAATCGGAACTAAGTTAAGAAGTATAATATTTTTATATAGGCTGTAAAAATTGTTACTAGCTAAACTAAAAGCGCTAAGCTATAAATCTTAAAGGAACTAAAAAGGATTTTATTTAAACCCGCCGCCTTTTAGCTCGCTATCTTATTTATTGCTTAAGATATATTTATAAAGTTAATACGCCGCTTAATAAAAAGTTCTTTTTTAGCTATAGGCTAAGGGGGTCTTAAAAGCGTTAAAGTTTTAGCTAAAAAGAAACTTTATACTAAAAATTAAGCTTTCTTTTTAAAGTTAAAGGTTAATTAGTATTTATAGCCCTTATTAGTTAGCGGTAATAAGTACGCTAAGTTTAAAGGTAGCTTATTATATAGCCGCGCTTACTATTTAACGTTTTATAGCTTAGCGTTATTAACGCTAATCTTCTTAAAAAAGTCTTTTTAATGCTTTTATCTTATGTTATATATAGCTCGCTTTTAAACTATAACCGCTTCTTATAGTGCTTCTTAATTTACTTAAGTTTAGTGCCTTTTATAATATCTTTTAGCCCTCTTTATAGTTTTAGTAGCCTAGGCCGCCTTAAAGGTAAACTATATATTACCCCTTAAAACTACTTACTTTTAGTACGGGACTATTATATAAGCGATTTTATTAAGGTTATTATATAAGCTATTTATTTCTATATTAATCTTATATAAGCTATAAAGCATAAGCTATTTTATTTTAAGCTAAGATAAGGTTTTTACTTTAACCCCCTTTTTTCCGCCTTTTTTTACTTAAATATAGTAAATACCTTTTTTAGCTTTAAGCTTATTTTAAATAAGACTATTTATAAGATATAGTTAAACCTTATAATGTTAAAGTTTAAGCTAATACACTATATAGCTATCTTTACTATAACTTATATAAAGTTAATTATACTATCTTTATACTTATAAAAAAACGTATATATTTGCTTTTTAACATAGCTAGCTTAAGCTAAAGCTATATAGCCTTTTTAATAAATTGTTTTACCCTGTTAAAAGTCTAGTTATAAGCGTCTTAAAGTAAGTAGTAGCTTAAAGTAAGTAATAGATATTAAAGTTCTTAACTAAGACTAATAAGCCTTAGTTATTAATTTCTTTTAAGGCCTTAGCTAAGCTTTTCCGTATTTTTTTTAATAATAAGTATTAGGACTTTAACTTAATACTATTATTAAAAGTTATCTTTCCTTAGTTATATTTAGTTTATAATATCGATATCCTTATATTATACCTCTTATAAACGTATATTGCGTTATAGCCCTTCTTATAAACTAGCTAGTATAATACGCCTCTTAAATCTAAGGCCTATAAGATTTATATTTTCTTTATCTTTTAAAGCGCTATTAAATTATACTTAGCATAGTAGCTAAAAGCTAGTTATACTAGCTTATATCTTTGTTATATATTTTAATAAAGGACTTTTAATTTTATATATTAAAGGTTAAAGTAAAGTTTATCGTTTAAGATAAAGTAATAGCTTAAGTTAAAAGTAATGCGCTTTATTACTTTATATATCGTTTAATATTATTTAAGTTAGCGCTTATTACTTAAGCTTTAGCCGGCGGGGCTAACGGCGTTTGCCCGTTTTTTCTTAGTTGCTTAAGGCGTTTCCGCGCTTATAATAAGGCGGGCCTATAATCTTTTATAAAAAGAAAAGGGATTTAAAGGTTTAGCTAGCTATAAGTACTAGTAAAGCATTATAAGCGGTTTAAGTAGTAATTTCTTATCTTATCCTAAGCTTTTACTACTATAAAATAAGTGCGGGACTATACTAAGTATTACCCGCTATAAAATATATAGTTATAAAGGATTTTGCCCTTTTTTACGCGGTACTTATCTTCGCCGCCTATATATAAAGTCCTTTTATAATAAGCGTAAAGCTATATTAAAGTATAACGTTTAGTAATATACTTATATTTATAATAATTATAATATTAAGTAAGCTAAACTAACTTATTATATAGCTTATATTAAAATATTTAGGCTTTAAAAAATAGGCTTATATTTTATAGTTTATTAACCTTTACTAAGCTATTTATACTAATAATAAAAGTTTAGCTATAAAGGTCTTAGGTTTAAGTTATATTAATCCCGCTTATATAACTTTTACTTTATTAATATTAATAATCTCCTTAATTAAGAGCGTTTTATTTATCTTAAAGACCTTTATTAAAATATTCTTTACGATTACTATATAAGACTTATATACTATTACCGCCTCTAGCTTAAAGATACTTTATATTTAGTCTTAGTTTTACTAATAAGGCCGCGCCGCTATATTAAACGTTATCGCGATATCTCCGCTTAAGAGGGGCGCCTTGCCGCTATAATAAAAGATATATTAAGCACTATATTAATTGCCTTAACTATATTTTTCGGCTAGCGGTTTAAAACGTCTGGCGTTACTTTTATTAAAACTATTATTAGCTTACGTTTATATTAAGGCGGGACTAGCTTTATTACTATATTATAATATACTTACCTTTTAAGGCTTATTACTACTATTACTTAAGTTTACTTAAGCCCTCTTAGGCTTTAAGCCCGGCCTTAATTAAGTTTTTTATATATAGCTTTTTTTATCGCGCTTTAAATAGCCTTATAAAGCTTAAAGTCGGCCTATACTATAGTTAACGCGCTCTTAGCTTACTTTTTAATATAAATAAGGGTTTTAATTACTACTTATACTTAGTTAAACTATATATATAAAACTATACTTATAATTTCGTTATAAGCTTTTTTTTATTAAAATTATATATAGCTTAACTAAGCTATATACTATTATTTCTTTAAAGTAAGTTTAGCTTTTTATTTAAGTATATTAACCTTAAAGGCGTCTTATCGCACTATATATTATAGTTAATAGTAATATAAAGCGGACTACCTTTTTACCTTTACGTCCCTTAGCCACGCTATAATATTATCTTAAAGAGGGTAACTAATACTACTAAATTAATTCTTAGTATTAGTAAAAGTTTTAAACGCAATATATACTTACTTTAAGTAAGTGTTTAGTTTATAAGGAGTTTCTTTTATATTACTACGTATATATATATATATATTTCTTTTTCTTTAATAAAAATACGCTTATCCTCTTAATAAGCTTATTATATATTTTTTTACCTTACTTTTATTATATACTTATAGTTTCGCCGCTATTATATTACTACTTTTATTATTATTATACTAAAAAAGAAAGTTCCCTTTTTAACCTTAATATAAGTTTACTTTTTAAGCTACTAAGTATAAATACTAAAAATAAAAAGGCTTAAGCTTATTATAGTATTAAGCGTAAAATCCCTTACTATATATATATAAGGCGCTTAGTTAGTAATAATATACTTATAGTTTTTTAAGGTTATTAAAATTAAGCCTATATATATTTAAGCTATATTTGCCATATAAGCATATATAATTTATATTACTTATCTTCTTTTAGCTATCTTATAAAAACATATATTACTTACGCGTTAAGTAATTATTTTTATTTTTAAGTAAGTAGCTTTATATTAAACTTACTTTTATCTTTTAGTTAATTCTTTTTATAGCTTACTATTATTAGCAAGGACGTGGCTTATAAGCTTTACGCTACTTAAAAAGAGTTATATAAGTCCGGCCGGCTTATTAAGCGCTCTTTATATATTAAGCTTACCTTCGTAGTAATAAAGCTTTAGTAGCGCGCTAGTACTATTATAGTATAAGCTTTTACGTTAAGTGCCCCCCCCCGGCCTAGCCTTTCTTAATAAAAACGTTAAGCTACTTACTTTTACCTTTAGCCGCTTAATTAATAACGCGCGCGTAGCCTGCGGGGCTAAAATTAAGCTTATTAATAAGCTTAACGGCACTATTATAATTATATACTAAACTACTTATGCTATAGCTTAAAACCTAAAAAGTATAAAGAATATACTAGCTATAGTAGCTAATTACCTTAGCTTTAATAGTTATAAAGGCTAGGATATTGCTTTTAAGAGTCGTTTACTTAACTTAGACTTAGTATAAGCTTATACCGCTTTTACTCCGCTTAAGCCTTTACCCCTTAAGATCCTTATTATTTTAAAGGACCTTTAAGCTAAGGCTTAAACTAAGAAGAAGGCTTAAGCTAAAGCTTTTACTAAGGCTTATACTTTAAAGCACGCTGTTTTTACTAAAAAGCTTAAGTATAAGGGGGCACTTAAGTGTAAAAGTAAAGAAAAGGCCGTTAAAGCTAAATTATATTTAACTTAAAAGAGCCCGAGTTTAATATTAATAATAAAGTACTAAAAGAGGAAAAAGAAAATAAAAGCGATAATAATAAAGCTAAGACTAAGGCCCTTATAAATAAAAGTAGCTTTTAGCTTAGTTTTAATGCTATCCTTATTGTTTTTAATATTAAAAGCGGTAATAGTAATAGTAATAATAATAATAACCTTACTTTAACTTTTATCTCGCTTGCTTCTAGCTTCTTTATAAGTCGCGATATTCTTTTAGCTATATAAAAGCGCGTTAAAGCCTTTTTAAAAGTAATACTTTTAAAGCTAACCTTATAACTATTACTTTAAAGTATATTCGCGCTACCCTTACTTTTAACTAAATTAATAAAAAAGGGGAGATTAAAAACCTTAGCTTAAACCTTAAGGACTACTAGTTTTTTACTTTTAGTAAAGCTAAGTTCCTCCTTTTTAACTTTCTTATAATACTTAACTTAGCTTAATCGACTAAGTACTATTTAAGTCGCCTTACTTAACTTAGTTTCGTACTGCTTTTAACGCTTACTTACGCTTTAGCTAATAGTCTTTTAGCAGCGGGTACTTTATAAGCTTTAAAGTAAACGTTTTAAAGGGCTATTAATAAAGTAACGTTTTCTTTATTTACCTTTACCGCGACTTTAAGCTGCTATAAGTATAAAAAAAAAGGCGCTAATTACTTTAACTTATAGCTATAGCTAAGCAGGGCGCCCTTATAGCACCCTTTAAACTAGTAGGCCTATAGCTACTTATAGCCGCGCTTAATATAGTATTAAAAACGATAATAATAAGCTTAAATATTAAATAAGGTAAAAAGGTAATATTAAGGGAGGGGAAAGCGTAAAGGGGCTAGCTAAAGCGTTAGCTTAAAGCGGGCTTAATAAGGGCCTTATAAGCTAAATACAAAAAAAAGGGGGAGGGTTTTAGCATTTTAATACTTTATAGTATTTATTATATTAATAAGTTTTTTTTTTTAGCTAAGCTTAAAAGACGGTTTAATTAAAGTATACCTTCCCTTAACGAAAATATAATTTAAGTCTTTATACGCGCTCCCTCTTTTTTTTAATATAGCTATATTATAAAGTTAAATTATTATAAGCGTCTTAAGCTAAAGAACTATCTTATTAAAACAGCCGCTATCTCTTATTTTTAAAACTTTACTTATACCTTACTTATATTATAAAGTCGCTATAATAACGCCCTCCTTACTTTACTAATAAGCTTATAGCTTATTTTTATATAGTAAATAGTATCTTATTACTACTTATAATTATAAGGAGGCGATACTACTTTAAGTATATTATAGTAAAATCAAAAGTCTTTAAAGCTTATTACTTTAGTTTATATCTAAGTAATTATAAAGCTTAACTACTTAAGTAGCACTTTATAATAGTTAAGTGCTATAGCTTTATTAAACCGGGGTAAAGGGTTAGCGGAGTAAAGTATAGTTTAGCGCTACTTAATAAGCTCTTTTTTTAAGCTTTACTATTTAGCTTATTCCTTAAAAATATCTCCTTTTTTTTCTTAAAGCTTATTAAACTTAACTTAAGACTATACCCCCCTTAATACCTTTATAAGTCGTAGTCTTAAAAGCGTAAGTTACTTTAGCTATTACTTATATTATTAAAGTAGCCTTACTACTAATATAAACGCGCGCCGGATTTAGCTTAGGATTTTAAAGTCTTTTAGTCTCTTAAAGGTATTAGCTATTTTTTAGTTAAAGTAAAAGTAAATTAAAAAGACTTAGGTTTTAGCCTTAAACTAATAAATAAAAGTAGCTTAGTAAGCCTTTATAACGATTTAAAGGTAAGCGGTTTTATCTTATACTAATTTTATAGCTATCTTATAAAGCTTTCCGCTTACTAAAGTTATCTTATAAAATATAATTATAATATATAATATAAAAAATTAAATAACTTAACTATAAACTTCTTAAGCTTTAAGTAAGGTATATTTTAATATAAACGCTGCGAGCTTTATTTAAGCTAAGTTTTACTTTTTTAGCTTAGTATATATAGCTTATTAAAGTAAACTCTTTACTTAAGCTTATAGTTTACTTATACTTTTAAGAGCTTAGCGTCTTAAGCTAGTATAGCTATTAAGGCCTTAAAGTAAATAAAGGTTATAATTACTTTATATCTTTTTATAAAGTAAATAAGCTTACTTTTTTAAGGTTTAAAGTTTACTACGAACTTTTCCGCTTATACTTCTTAAGCCGTTTTAAGCCGCGCTACTATTAATCCTTTTTTAAAGCTAATATTAAAGATATTTATATTATTAGCTTCGCTAATAATATAAAATCTTTTTAGCTTTTTTTAGCCTTTTATAAAGGGGTATTATATAGTAAAAAAATAAGATCGGGGATAATAGTAAGCTTTAAAAGACCTTAATAGCGATTTATACTAGCATAGCTTTTTTTTATTAAAATAAAAAGTTAAGTAGCGCTTATTTATAAAGCTATAAGCTAGCTTTATAAACTACTTAAAATAGCTTTAAAGAGTAAGCTCTTTTAAAAGTTTCTTATAGTTAACTATATTAAAGGCTCTTTTAATATTAAGTTAAAAAATAATATAATCTTTTTTTAGCTTATATTATACATACTAGTTTTATTACTTAAAGTATCGCCGCTTTTATAAATTTCTCCTTTTTATTTTTAAACTATCTTTTAAGTAAGACCTTATTTACTTTTACTGCGGTTATAAGTCTTTAAGTTAAAATCTACTTTAAGATCTTACTTATTATTAATAAAAAGGAAGTAAGCCCTTACCCTTTAATAATATAGCATACTTTAAGCGTCTTTTTAGCCTTTTTAATACTACTATGTTTATAAATCGGAACTAAGTTAAAAAGTATAATATTTTTATATAAGTCGTAAAAGTTATCGCTAGCTAAGCTTAAAGCGCTAAGCTATAAAGCTTAAGAAAACTAAGAGGGATCTTATTTAAGCCCGCCGTTTTTTAACTCGCTATCTTACTTATTACTTAAAATATATTTATAAGGTTAATACGCCGCTTAATAAACAATTCCCTCTTAGCTATAAGCCGGGGAGGTCTTAAAAGTATTATAGCTTTAGCTTTAAAAAACGTTTTACTAAAAGTTAAGCTTTTTTTTAAAGTTAAGGGTTAGTTACTTATAGTATAGTAGTTATACGCCTAGGAAGCATGCCGGCTATAACGCTAAGGTTAGTTCGAATCCGGCTAAAGGCATAGCCTTTTTAGCTAAACTAGTAGACTACGCTAACCTACTATAAAATTAGCTAATTAGCGCTTTTAAAAGCGCTTATAAATTTACTAGTAGCTTAGCCCCGCTATAAGTAGGCCCGCCCGGGCCTAGTCCTACCTAGACGCGACGATAACTCGCTAAGGGCGCGGCCCTTAGCCCCGGTCTAGTCCTTAACCGGGATAATAAAAACCCGTACCGGATAACTAGCAATTCCGATATTAATAACGCGGCGCGGTGCCGATATAACAACTCGGCAAGGGCCTTTCGGGACTTAGTAAACCCCGAAGCGCCCCCGGCCCGGCTAAAGGCCGGCAAAATCACATAGCCCGCTAAGCCTCGCGGCGGTATAAAATAAGGCGATAACCCGGAATACGTATTTCGACGGATAATTAGATACCCCGCAGAAAAAATTCTATCGACTAATAGTAACCGAGAGATACGTTAATTACTTACTACGAAGTCGTTATCGCTTCGTAGCGGGCCTATAGTAGTTCGAGCTAATTAACCGACCGACCTATCTATAGCCGGCGCCCCCCCCTTTCTTATATATAGTTATAAGGGCTAATATAGTAGGACCCGGATCGAAAGAGTAGCGGAGGGTTTTTCCCCGGGCACTCCGGTTTCCCTCTATATAAAAAAACCGAGCGATAGCTTAAAAACCTATAGATAGGTCCTTAGCGTAAACTTAATAATAATAATAATAATAAGGGTTAGTTAGTATTTATAGCCTTAACTAGTTAATAATAATACGTGCGCTAAGTTTAAAGGTAGCTTATTATATAGCCGCGCTTACTATTTAATATTTTATAGCTTAGTATTATTAATACTAATCTTTATTAAGAAGTTCTTTTAGTATTTTTATTTTATATTATATATAGCGTACTTTTAAACTATAGCTACGTTTTATAGCGCTTTTTAATTTACTTAAGTTTAGTGCCTTTTATAATATCTTAAGGCCTTTTTCGCGGTTTAAGTAGCTTAGGCCGCTTTAAGAGTAAACTATATATTACCCCTTAAGACTACTTACTTTTAGTACGGGATTATTATATAGGAAATCTTATTAAGGCTATTATATAAGCTATTTATTTCTATATTAATCTCTTATAAGCTATAAAGCGTAAGCTATTATATCTTAAGCTAAGATAAGGTTTTTACCTTAAAAAAAGTTTCCGCTTTTTTTTACCTTAATATAGTAAATACCTCTTTTAGCTTTAAGCTTACTTTAAATAAAACTACTTATAAAATATAGTTAAACTTTACAAGGTTTAAGTTTAAGCTAATAAACTATATAGCTATCTTTATTATAGCTTATATAAGGTTAATTATACTATCTTTATACTTATAGAAAAAACGTATATATTTGCCTTTTAGTATAGCTAGCTTAAGCTAAAGCTATACGGCCTCTTTAATAAATTATTCTGCTTTATTAAAGGTTTAGTTATAAGCGTCTTAAAATAAGTAGTAAATATTAAAGTCCTTAATTAAAACTAGCAGGCCTTAGTTATTAATCCCTTATAAGGCTTTAGCTAAGCTTCTCTATATTCCTTTTAGTAGTAAGTATAAAGACTTTAACCTTATACTATTATTAAAAGTTATCTTTTTTTAATTATATCCGGTTTATAGTATTTACGTCCTTACGTTATATCTTTTATAAACGTATATCGCGTTATAGCCCTCCTTATAAACTAGTTAGTATAATACGCCTTTTAAAGCTAAGGCCTTTAAGCCTTATATTCTCTTTATCTTTTAAAGTGCTATTATATTATACTTAGTATAGTAGTTAAAAGCTAGTCGTATTAGCTTATATTCTTTTTATATATTTTAATAAAAGACCTTTAATTTTATACATAAGGGGTTAAAATAAGGTTTATTATTTAAGATAAAGTAATAGCTTAAGTTAAAAGCAACGCGCTTTATTGCTTTATATATCGTTTAATATTACTTAAGTTAGCGCTTATTACTTAGGCCTTAGCTAGTAAGGCTAATAGCGTTTACTTATCTTTTCTTAGTCGCTTAAAGTATTTCCGCGCTTATAATAAAGCGGGCTTATAGTTCTTTATAAAGAAAAGGGGGATTTAAAAGTCCGGCTAGCTATAAGTACTAGTAAAGTATTATAAGCGGTTTAAGTAATAGTCTTTTACTTTATTCTAAGCTTTTACCGCTATAAGATAAGTATAAGACTATGTTAAATACTACTTACTATAAGATATATAATTATAAAGGATTTCGCCTTTTTTTATATAGTACTTATCTTCGCCACCTATATATAAAGTCCTTTTATAATAAGGATAAAGCTATATTAATATATAACGTTTAGCGATATACTTCTATTTATAATAGTTATAATACTATATAAGTTAAACCGACTTATTATATAGTTATATTAAAATATTAAAGCCCTAAAGAATAAGCTTATATTATTTAGCTTATTAGCCTTACTAAGAGTATAAAGCGGGAGGAAAGCACTAAAGCATAAAAGAGAAAAGGGTAGCGAGAAGAGCGAATTTAAATTACTTAAAGGTCTAAGTTCTAGCTAGGAAGAAGAGAGGAAAAGAGAGTCTTTTATAGGCGTAGAGAGGTGTTGGCCGGATTATTATTATGCCGTTCCGGCGTATTATAGTTATTCCGGTCCGCCGGATTGTTATTATTCCTCTCCGGGCTGTAAAGTAGACTTTTCCGCTTATTTTTTACTAGTACTAAGTTTATATTTGTCTTCTGTTTGCGTATTAAAAGCTATTAACATCTAGTGAAATATTGCTTATAAAATTTATTAGCTAAAGTATATTATAGGATTTAGCAAGATATTTATTTACTATCGAGACAAGCTAGTATAAGGATTTTACTCCTTTTTAGTTTCCGTTATATATTCCCCTTTTTAAGGTCTTTTTAAACTTAAAAAGATAAACATTCTTTTCCTATAAGTTATTTTATAACCTTAAGGTACTAACTACATATTTAAAGAAATCCCACTTTAAAAAGAGTAACTTTAAGAATTCTTTAAAGAAAATCCTAATTTTTTATCTCTATAAATATTTTTTAAAGAAAAATCTAATCTAGATTTCCTTTTACTTTTACTATTTAAGATAGTAAAGAAATCTTAGCTTTAAGAAGCTAATACTTCCTCTTAAGGGTTTTATTAATTAAAACCCTTAACCTTTCTTAAAGTATTTCTTAAGTGCTTTATAGGTTTTTAGGTATTATCTAAACTAAGATAGTCCTTTTACTTTACTAAATAAAAGTATTCTTAATTTTCTATCTTTTTAGTAAGTATAGTCTTTACTATATATTCGCTCTCTTTAACTCTCTTTAAGTCTAACTTTTTATCTACCTTAGCTTTTTATAAAGTCAGTTTTAATAAAGATATATAAAAAAATAAGGTATATAAGTAAACTAGTTAAATGTTCTAACTTATAATAAACCTTTCCTATTTTCTTTATAACTTTAAAAGGTCTTATCTTCTTATAATCTAAAAACTTATTAAGTCTATTAGCCTTAAGATTCCTCGTTAGAAGATATACTTTATCGCCTTTAAATTAAAAAGGTTTAAAAGACTACCTCTTATTATAATAATACGATATCTTCTTAGTAATATATTTTCATTTTAATTTTATAAATCTATATAAGCTTATTAATTACCTAGAGTTTAATATAGCTTTTTCGGCTATAACATCTTTAAGTAAAAAAGACCTATAGGCTTTAGGTATAAAGCTATAATTCGCGAATACTAAAGTATTCTTAATAGGCTTAAAATAAGAGGAATTATATACTAACTATACTATAGGCAATTTAAAAAGCTAATTATCTTACTAATAATTTATATAGCTTTTAAGGTATTACGTAAGTGTTTAATTTTATCGTTTTATTTTCTGTCTATAATAGGGTAAAAAGCAGTAGATAATTTATACTTAATACCTAAGGCTCGGGTTAAGCCTTACTAGAAATTTAAAATAAATTTCCGATTCTTATTTAAAATAATCGAACTTAGAAGTCCTCGATTAACTATAATATGTCTTATAAAAGTATAAGATAACTTTTTTACGTTTATAGCTTTATACGTTAAAATAAAATAGCCTTATTTTATAAAGCGATTAACTATAACTAAAATAGAATTATATTCTATACTAGTCGTAAGATTTACAGACTTTAGTAATTTCGTAATAAAGTCTAAAGCTATAAAGTCTTAAGGTCTTAAAGGAACCTTTAAAGGAATTAAGTTACTATAAGGCTTATATTGTATAGCCTTGCTTTTATTGCATACTTTACATAACTTAATAACTCCTTCGATTTTCTTATAAAAGTTATAAGTATTATAATAGTTTTAATCTTATTATACGTTTTCGTAATACCTTAATATCCGTATAAAATTTACGAATAAAAATCCGTTATAACTATTTTCTTAGTCTTTAAGAAAAGGAATAGCTTATTCTTATAAAATGCTATTTTTTCCTTTTACTTAAGATTCTTATATCTTTTTTTATCTAGGTTCTTATAAGAATTCTTAAGTAAATTTAAGTAGTAGGATCTCCTTATACGTTAAATAGTATATATAATATCTTTAACTTTAAATTACTATTATTATTTTAGAATAATAAGGTCTCTTTATAAGGCTCTTTTTTATATATTAAGGTCCGGTTATTAGCTAATAATATTAGCTTGGTTATTCTTAAAACCTTTCTTATAAATAATCTTATAATTAAATTCGGAAAGGAATTTAGCCTATCTTATTTACCTAGCATTTAACAACTACGTTATAGCAAAATAACTAATATTCTTATAATCTATATAAACCTTAAGTTTATATTTATTTCCTAAAATAGAATGTAGAAATTCTTTAAAAGCATATATAATAGCTGAGAATTCTTTATTATAAATAGGATAATAAATCTTTATACATACTAGCTTCTTTAAGTAAAAAGCTATTAGTTTAAGAATATTGTTTTTATCGCGCTAGCCTAGCTACGCGCTTAATGCAAAATTAAAAGGATCCGTTTTTAATTTTAATAGCTTCTTTATATTATAGGTATTAAATATAGGTTCTTTAATAAGTAACCCTTTAATTTTTCTAAAAGCTTCGTCTGCTTTTAAGTTCTACTTATAAGGATTTATTTTAGCTTTCTTTAATACTATTAAAATCGGTATAAATTTCTTAAAAAAGTCCGATATAAACTTCCTATAATAATTTATAGATCTTATAAAGCTTTAGATTTCCTTAATATTCGTAGGAATTAGTTAATCTTTAATTATAGAAATCTTTTATAAGTCTATCCTTATATAAAAAGGAGTAATTATATGCCTTAAGAATTTTACTTCTTATATATAAAAGGTATATTTCTTTAGTAAAATATATAAGCTAGCTTTTCTTAACGCTTTTAGCACTATATCGACTTCCTTATAGTATTGCTTTAGCATATTAAAGTATATAATAATATTATTTAAATAGGCCGTATAGAAATAGTCTAAATAAGGATTTAGTATACTATTAATTCTCTTTTAAAAGGTTGCCGGTATATTAGTTAATCCTAAAGGCATAACTAAAAATTTATAAAGTCTATATTGCGTTTTAAAGGCTATTTTAAATCCGTCTCCTTCTTTAATATATATTTAGCTATAAGTAGATTTAAGTTAACCTTAGTATACTACTATATACTAGCTAATCTATCTCTTATTTCGCTTATAAAAGGTAACGGAGTCCGGTCTTTTATTATATCGTTATTTATCTCTTTAAAATCGATATAAAGTTAAGACTTTTCTTTATCTTTACTATTCTTTAAAGTAAATAGTATAAAAGCTCTATATTTTAATTTAAACTCTTTAATATAACCTTTTTATAGGTTTTTATTAATATATTCTTTTAATAACTTTAAATACTTCTTATTTAAGTTATATATCTTACGGAATTTAGGCTTAAAGCCTTCTTTTAACTTAATTTCGTAATTATAACTACCTTATAGCGGTAGCGTATCTTTAAGTAGCAGCGTAAATACATCGAAATATTTTTTTAGCATATTTCTACGTATTTTTAAATAACGATCCTTAGGGTGTTTTAAGTTAATAGTACCTTTTAAACGTCTTATATACTATATTCGCTTTTTAGGGTATTCTAAATTAAAAGTAACTTTTAAATACTATAAGCTAATCTTATATATCTTATTCTTAATTCTTTCTTATTCCGTTTCTTCTTAATCTTATCTTTCTGCTTAAGGTATTGCTACTTAATATCCTTTAAGGTATTTAATAAAATCTCTTCTAATAAATTATAAGTAGCTTTATAATTATCTTTAGAGCTTTTAATATCTTTATTAAGGTTTAGCGTCGTTTTTACTTATATTTTACTAATCGTAGTTCTACTATTTTTAGTCGTATTAGTTGTCTTATTGTCTTTTATTACGATATCTATTAATGCGATATTTATATTTATATAAGAAGCTTTATTATTATTTTTATTACTATTTCTTATATATTTATTTTTAAGTATTGCCGTATTTAAATTATTTAAATGTTTCGTTTTAAGGTTATTTTCTATTAAACTATTAAGAGGAATATCTTAAGTATCGTCTTTAAACCTTAAAAGGCCTTTATCTTTATCTATTATAGGATTATATTTCTATAAAAAGGGTAGTCTTAATATAACATTATAGCTAATAGCTAAGACTTTAAAGGAATCTTAAAAGTTATAAATCCTAATTATATACTTAATAGGATTAGTCTTTAGCATAATCTTACTATTATTATACTTAAAGAGTAATCCTTTTGCTAAAAGAAGTATATAAGGCTTATCTTTTTTTTATAACGTATTTTTAAACGATTTACCATTATAAAAGAAATATAGCTACTTATCGCACTATAACCTACTAATACGTTAAGGCGATATCCTCTTAATTTTAATAAAAATGTTATTTTTATACTTTAAGAATTATTATTTAATGTAAGTAAGTTCTTTTTACTAAGAAATAGCCTTATTATTCTTAAGCTTGTTAGTTTTTTGCCTTATTTACTAACTTTTCGGTAGATCTTAATTCTTTTTACGGAATTAGTTTCTTTAAGTAACTAAGCTTCTTATAAGCTTTAAAAACTAAATCTCTACTAGCTTTATAGTTCCTAACTACTTTACTAATAATATTAATACTTTCGTTGCGATCGATTTCTTTTTATCGCTTTTAGTTATTAATCTCTTTTTGCTTAGCTTCTAGCTTATTCTTAAGTATTTCTTTTAAGAATCTCTTTACTTTTAAAAGCATTTTTAAATTATAATGCTTATTACGAAGATTATAATTTTGCTTGAAATACTTACTATATCGTCTAGATATATTTTTAATAGCTAGGTTAAGAAATTCCGTGACTTCCTTAAGCTTATTAGCTAGCTCGTTATTTCTTTTCTTAAGATCGTCTCTATCTTTAATTAAATTAGGAATATACGTAAAAAGAGATACGTAATCTTCCTTTAGTTTTGTAACCTTATTCTTTAAAGCTAGGTTACTATCTTAAAGGTTTTTAATAGTTATTTTATTATATTACTTAAAAAGTAAAAGTTATTCGATTTTAATCCGGTTATTAGTATTTTCTTATATAAGTTCCTCTTTATTCGCTTTAATATCCTCCTTAAGGTTTTCTATAAAAACCTTAGTATTAGTAGTAAGTTCCTTAGTTATTATAGTAAGTTTATTATAAGTCTTCCTTAATTTAAAAAACTAGCCGCTTCCTTACTTATCTAAAAAGTATATAAAGCAGTTATCTTTATAGTATTTAGTTTAAAATAGCTACTTATACGCCTTATCCTTAATAGTAATAACTATATTAAGATATTTTATAAAAAGAGTATAAAGCTTATTGCTATTTTCTTTCTTAAAAGAAGGCTCTTTATTTATTTCGTTAAATTTAAGGTCTTTAGGATTATAGCTACTATTATCTTCCGTATTTAAAAGCGTAATGTTTATATTAAAATAAGGAGTGTTTTCGTTATCTTCGTTAATAATTTATAAGGAAGTTCCGTGCTTATAATTATCCTTAATTCTAAAAGCATTCTTTTCCTAATCGTTTAAGCTTTCGGCTTTTATTTTTATCTGTTTATTAAGTTATTCTTTATAAAGACCTTTTATAAGCAAACTAGTCTTAAACAGACTAAGGGTTAGTATAATAAACTTAGCGTTAATTTCTTTAATATCCTTAATTTAAGCTAGTAGTAAAGTATATCGCGGATTAAAAGCTAAGAGGGCATTATTCTCGCAAATAAGTATATTCTTTCCTTAAAATGAATTCCTCTTTTTAATATAGTTTTTTATAATATAGCCTTTCTTTATATAGTTAAAGTATTAAATAGCTTTCTTAGCGGGCTTTAGCGGGCTCGCTTTAAGGGTATTTAGGTTTATTATATTACTTAAGTCGTGCTATAGCTTTCTTATGTTTTTCTTTATAATCTTACCGGGAGTTAAACGGTGCTTCTTTTACTACTAGCGTTTATACTACCTATTATCTATCCGGGGTGCTAGACTAATAGTCTAATAGCGTCTTTAGCTTATTTAAGCGGTAAATTTCGTCTTTAACTTCTTCCTTAAGTCCTTCGTAGAACGTAGCTATAAGGGCATTATCTTCTTATTTTAGCTTAAAGGTTATTTATTAAAATCGAGCTATATAAGCTAATAAAGACATAACTTGCTTAAGGCTTCTTAATTTATACTTTATTAATCGTTACTTATCTATAACTCTCAATGTTTTTCGTAGAGTTTTTTTAAAGTTATCGAAATTCTTAAAAATATTCTTTATCTTAAAATTCTTATCTTTAAGACTATTATCTATATAGTCCTTAAGAATTAGTTCGAACTATATTACTACTAGGCTATATAAGCAACTAAATATAAATATAACCTTTACTACTTCTTAATTTAATATAGTAGGATAAAACGAAAAATAAGCTTTAAGAGTAATAATAAACCTTTATAGCTTAGCTAATTCTTTAGTATAGGGTTTAAAATCTTTAATTTTTAAAATATAACTACTATTTATAAAGCTTATAAGGGGATAAGAAAGCTTTAAATGCCTTAAACTAGCTTATAGCTAACTAGTTAGCTATAGTATCGCAAAAGTAGATATTTCTTCTTCTATTTTTTATAATTAAATAAACATAATTATAATAAATACCTTTTTTACTTAATAGCTTAAAGAACTTACTAAGTATAAAAATACTAAGTATTTTTTATCGGAGCTATTAAGTTTATAAAAACTCTTATAAGCTAGTGTTATATTCTAAAACCCTAATCGTTTCTTATACGCTAAGTAGTAAGGCGTAATTTATTTAATTTAAATTTACTTTAGCACGAAAAGAGGAAGAAGACTTAGTGCTAATTACTAAACTAAATAAAGTAAGGGTATCTTATTATACGGATTTCTTAGGTTAAAACTAGCTAAAGATAAAAAAAGAAGAAAAGGAAAGGAGTTTAAGGAAAAAGGAGGAAAGACCTCCTTTTATACCTTTCTAAGGCCACTAAAAGGCCTTCCTTTTATATGCTTTTATATGCTTTTATATACTAATCTTTAACTTATACCTCGTATAACTTATAAGGTTACCGGACTACTTTCTAAGCTAATAGAAATAGCTTACGCTATTTTTATTGCTTATTATAAGTAATATACGCTTTATTACTTACGACTAGCTTATAAAACTACATATCCTTATCTTAAAACCTTTTATAAGATTTTATCTTTTTTTAAAGGGAGGCCTCTTACCTTAGCTTTATACGAAGCATTAGTTAATTATATAAGGCATCGGTTAATTTATTTAATACTAATCCCGTTACTAGCTAAAGCTAGCTTAAATTAAATATAGGCGTATTTAACCTATACCGCTTATAGCTAATACTAACTATCTTTAACTATTAAGCTATATCCTCTCTCCTTATAACTACTAGTATCTACTTTAATAATTATAACTCGTAATTAGCGGTATTTACTTTACTAGTTACTCCTTTATATTTAGCGGTATCTACTTTACTAAATATTAGTACTTTTAGTACTTAGGATTACTAACGGAATAGGGTTTCCGTTATAAACTAGCTTAAAATTCCTTTTTATATAACTTATTAAGGCCTTATTTTAATAAGCTAAGTTAATTATAATATCTAAAAAGGCCTTAGTTAAGTTTAAGATAAGCTAAGTAATATAATTATTTTTAATAAGTATATTACGAAACATAATAAGGTTTTCCTTATAAAGGTTAATATTAAAAACGTTTGCTAAAGACCTTATTATTCTTATATCTTAATTCTCTTTAAGGCTTTTTTATACTATTTCGACTTATTTAACTTTTTAATTATATACTTTAAAAGCTAAGTTTTATCTCTTAATATCTTATCTTAAAGTTACGTAGCTATTAATAAGCTTAGTAATATACTTATATAAAAGCTTTTAAGAAAAAGTAATATTAATTTATTATGCTTAAAGATACTAATAATAAATTCTCTTAGTATAGCTTAATAAATAAAGTAAGATTAAGTTATAAATTAAGCTTATCTATTTATCTAAGTTTTACGCTAAAGGTATAAGTAAAAACTTAGCTATTTAAAAAATTAAATAATAAATAAAGGCTCTTTTATATTATAATAAATAAGCCGGTTATTTATAGTTTTTAGCTGCTTAATAATATATATATAAGAGTGCTTTAAAGGCCTTTTTTATTTTATCTAAAGAGAATTTATTAGTAAGGGATTTTACTATAATAGCTTAACTTTAAGTTATATTGCGTTTTAACTAATCAATTTTCTTATCGTTATATACTTTGTTAAACGTTATTTTCTTTCAACCTCTTTATAAACTTAGTTATATTTTTTTATTAAACTTTTTAATAAGTAAGAGCTACCTTTTTCAAAATATTCTTAAAATATTATCTTATTATAAAGCTAAAGTATCTTAAATTTTATTAATAAAGTTATTAAATTTAACCCCTTAAGTATTACTAAGGAAGTTTTAATTAAATTATTTACCTTAATAAAAAAAAGCTTTTAATATTATAATATTATCCTTATAATGTTTTTAGTATTTTTCCGGTTTTTAATATAAATTATCATTCTAGCTATAATCTTCTTACTTCTTGTTTATATTTGTTATATAACTTATTATTGTTTTTTTTAGTCTTATAAGGGCACTTTTTGTTTTTAAATATAAATATATACTCTTATTTTTCTTGTTTAATTATATTAGCTAAAGTTAATCTAAACGTTAAAAAAGCGTTTTAAATCACATTCTGTTTTAATAAAGTAAGTAAATAAAAGAATAAGGGTCTTTTATACAATATAAAGGTAATATAAAAGTAGTATAAAGCAAAGATTTTGTTAATGTTAAAGAAACTACGTTTTTTATAGGTTATATAAGTAGTTAAAAAGCTTATATTGCTAAAAACGGTTTAATAAAGTTAAAAAAACCATTTTAACTTTTTTAGTATTATTAGTTCTTTTTTAGCTAGTAAGTTAAGTAAATATTTCTATCTTTTAGAAACTAAAAGTCTTTAAACTTAGGTAAAAAAGGCCCTCTTTTTTAGTTATAAAACTTTATAGTTTAAATTATAGCTTGTCTTTTATAAGGGCTTTAAAAAAGAACTTGTTCTTTTAATACTTTTAAAGCTTTAAGCTACTTATTACTTTTCTTATAAGTTGTTTAAGAAAGCAATAAAATATTTACGTCTTAAAGACTCAGGTTTTACTTAGAAAAGGGCATATACCTTAAAGTAAGCATAATAAGTACTAAACTTAAAGTATAAATAATAAAAAGAATCGCGTTAAGCGTAAAAAGACTATTATAAGTATTAAGACTATAAAAAGAGAGACTAAACTATAAAAAACTATATTATAAGAGTAAATTAAGTTAGTTATTTCTATTTAAGGTATCTTCTATCTTTTTAAAGGATATAAAATATCCTAGCTATAGAGTTATAATAATAACTATTTAATTAAGAAATAAAGAATAAGGAAAACTAGTTAAAAATAATAAAGAAGGCATAATTAGTATACTTAGTCGTTTAATAATAGTAACGAAAAGGTATATTATTAAGACTAAGATTTATAACAAAAATCTTAAAAGGAAAATAAAAGAGGAATTTATTGTTTAATTATACTATATCTTATTATGCTTATTTGCTTTTATTTAAATAAGTTCTTCTTTTATATCTTTTAACATTTTATATAGTCTATACTTATGTTTTAAATTGTCTTTATTTAAAGGTAGTTTACTTCGCCCGACTAAATTATATATATAAAAAAAGAAGGACCCTTTTTTAAAACTTTTAAGGCTACTAAAAGGCTTCTTTTTTATATACCTTTATATACTTTTATATACTAATTTATAACTTATACTATATATAACTTATAGAGTTACTAAACTACTTTTTTAGCTTATAAAAAAAGCTTTAGCTATCTTTATTACTAATCCTAAGGAATTTACTAGCTATTACTTATAATAAGAATATAAAACTAAATATCCTTATCTTAAAACCTTTTATAAGATTCTATTCTTTTTTAAAAGAAGGCCTTTTACCTTAGCTTTATACGAAGTATTAGTGAAATATATAAAGTATTAGTCGATTTATTTAATACTAATCCTATTATTAGCTAAAGCTAGCTTAAGCCGATTATAAGCGTATTTAACTTATACCGCTTATAGCTAATACTAGCTATCTTTAACTATTAAGATATATTGTCTTTTTTTATAACTACTAGTATTTACTTTAATAGTTATAACTCGCAATTAACGGTATTTACTTTTCTAATTACTCTTTTATATTTAGTAGTATATACTTTACTAAATATTAATACTTTTAATACTAAATCTTATAAATAAAATAAGGTTTCCGTTATATATTCCCTATTTAAGGTCTTTTTAAACCTAAAAAGATAAAGCTCTTTATTTTATAGGGTTTTCTTAACTGTTAAAAATATACTAAAATGATTAAAGAAATCTGACTTGAAAGAAAGTAACCTTAAAAATTCTTTAAAGAAAATCCTAATTTTGTCCTTAGCGGATCTTTTTTAAAATAAAGAGAATCCTTTCTTAAAAAAGATAAGTACTAAGTTATATAGACTTAACTATAAGGTTTCTTGCTTACTAGATTTCCTTTTACTTTTACTATTTAAAGATAGTAAAGAAATCCTAGTTTAAAGAAGCTAATACTTTTACTTTAAGGTTTAGTTAATTAAAATCCTTGACCTTTTTTAAAGCATTTTTAAGTGCTTTATAGGTTCTTAGGTTTTATTTAAACTAGAATAATCTTTTTATTTTACTAAATAAAAAGGTTCTTAATTTTCTATTTTTTTAGCGAGTATAACCTTTACTATATATTTACTTTCTTCGACTTTTTCTAAGTTTAGCTTTTTTACTACCTTAGCTTCTTATAAAGTTAGCTTTACTAAAAATATATAAAAATAAAGGTAAATAAGTAGACTAATTAAAAGTTCTAACTTATAATTAAATTTTCTTATTTTCTTTATAACTTTAAAAAAGCCTATCTTTATATAATTTCAAGACTTATTAAGTCTATTAATCCTAAAATTCCTTATAAAAATATACTTTATCGCTTTTAAATAAATAAGTTTTTAAAGACTACTTCTTATTATAATAATAGGATATTCGCTTAGTAATATATTTTAGTTGAAATTTTATAAATCCGTATAAGCTTATTAACTACTTAGAGTTTAATATAGCTTTTTCGGCTATAACTTATTTAAGTAAAGAAGACTTATAAGCTTTAAGTATAAAGCTAAAATTTGCAAATACCGGAGTATTCTTAATAAGTTTAAAATAAGAGGTATTATACGCTAATAATACTATAAGCAATTAAGAAAGCTAATTATCTTACTTATAATTTATATAGCTTTTAAGGTATTGCTTTACCGTTTGATTTAATCGCTTTATTATTTTATTTATAATAAGGTAAAAAGCAGTAAGTAATTTATACTTCATTTTTAATGCTTATATTAAGCCTGACTAAAATTTTAAAATAAATATCTAATCTCTATCCGAAATAATTAAACTTAAAAGTCCTTAATTAGCTATAATATATTTTAAAAAAGTATAAGATTACTTTTTTATATTTATAGCTCTATACGTTAAAATAATATAGCCGTATTTCGTAAGACGATTAACTATAAATAAAATAAAATCGTGTTTTATATTATTTATAGGATTTATAGACTTTAGTAATTTTATAATACAGTTTAGGGCTATAAAGCCTTAAGGTCTTAAAAGAACCCTTAAAGGAATTAAGTTATTATAAAGCTTATATTATATAGCTTTACTTTAATTATATATATCGTATAACTTAATAGCTCCTTAGACTTTCTTTTAAAGGTTATAGGTATTATAATAGTTTTTAATCTTATTATACGTTTTTATTATACCTTAATATCTATATAAAGAATATAAATAAAAATTCGTTATAACTATTTCCTTAGTCTTTAAAGTAAGGAATAGCTTATTCTTATAAAACGCTATTTGTCCTTCTTACTTAAGATTTTTATATCTTTTCTTATCTAAGTTCTTATAAGAATTCTTAAGTAATTTTAAAGTAATAAGATCTCCTTATACGTTAAAAAGTATATATAACGTCTTTAATCTAAAATTACTATATTATTTTAAAAATAATAAGGTCTCTTTATAAAGCTCTTTTTTATTATTAAGGTCTAGTTATTAGCTAATTATATTAACTCGGTTATTCTTAAAACCTTTTTTTAAGTAATTTTATAATTAAATTTAAAAAGGAGTTTAGCTTATCCTATTTACTTAGTATTTAACTATTATATTATAGTAAGATAACTTATATTCTTAGAATCCGTATAAACCTTAAGTTTATATTTATTCCTTAAGATATAGTATTGAAATTCTTTAAAAGTATAAATAATTACTAAGAATTCTTTACCGTAAATAAAAGAATAAATCTTTATACTTACTAGCTTTTTTAAGTAAAACGCTATAAGTTTAATAATATTATTCTTATCGTATAAGTTTAATTACGCGCTTAATATAAGATTAAAAGTATCTATTTTTAAATTTAATAGCTTCTTTATATTATAGGTATTTAATATAGGTTTTTTAATAAGTAATCCTTTAAATCTTTTAAAAGCTTCGTTTACTTTTAAGTTCTACTTAAAAGGGTCTGTTTTTACCTTTTTAATACTAATATAATTAGTATAACTATCTTAAAAAGGTCTAAAATAAACTTCTTATAACAATTTATATATCCTATAAAGCTTTAGATTTCCTAAATATTTAGAGGAATTAGCTAATCTTTAATTAGAAAATTCTTTTAAGGGTCTATCTATATATAATAAGGAGTAATTATATGCTTTAAGAATTCTACTTTTTATATATAAAAGCGATATTTCTTTAGTAAGATATATAAACTAGCTTTTTAACGCTTTTAGCACTATATTAACTTCTTTATAGTATTGCTTTAGTATATTAAAGTATATAATAATATTATCTAAATAAGCTGTATAGAAACGGTCTAAATTAAGTGTTAATATATTATTAATTCTCTCTAAAAAAGTTATAAGTATATTAGTTAGTCTTAAAGATATAACTAAAAAATCGTATAATCTATATTACGTTCCGAAGACTATTTTAAATTCGTCTCCTTCTTTTATACGTATTAAGCTATTAGTAGATTTAAGGTTAACTTTCGTATATTACTGCTTATTAGCTAATCTATTTCTTATTTCGCTTATAAAAGGTAATAGAGTTTAGTCCTTTATTATATCGTTATTAATATCTTAAAAATCGATTTAAACTTTAGTTTTTTCTTTATCTTTACTTTACCTTTCTTTAAAGCAAATAGTATAAGAGCTTTTTATTTTAATTTAGCCTTTTAATATAAGCTTTTATTAGGTTCTTATTAATATATTTATTTAATAACTTTAAATACTTCTTATTTACGTTATATATCTTATAGAATCTAGGCTTAAAGCTTTCTTTTAACTTAATTTCGTTATTTTAACTATCCTTTTATAGTAGTTTATATTAAGGTAGCGGCGTAAATACTTTAAATAGATTTTCTAAAATATCTTTAGGTATTTTTCAATAATAATTATAAAGGTGTTTTAAAACAATAGTACCTTCTAAACGTTTCGTATACTATATTCGCTCTTTAAGGTGTTTTAAATTAATAATACCTTTTTAATACTACGAGCTAATTTTATTTAAATTATCTCGTTATTTCTTTTTATTTTATTTCCTAATCCTATTTTTCTTCTTAAGGTATTGTTGCTTAATAACCTTTTAGTTATTTAATAGATTATTTTATAATAACTTATAAGTAGCTTTATAATTATCCTAAAAGCTTTAAATATCTTTATTAAGGTTTAGCATCGATTTCGCTTATATTATACTAAGCGTACTCGTATTTTCTTTTATTATACTAGTCGTCTTATCGTTATTTATTACGATATTTGTTATTGCGATATTTATATTTATATAAGCAGCTTTATTATTATTGCTATTACTATTTCTTATATAGTTATTATTTTCGTTAAGTATTGCTATATTAAAATTATTTAAGGGTTGTATTTTAAGTTCGTCTTTTATTAAACTATAAAGAGGGATATTAAAAGATATTATCTTAAAACCTTAAAACGCCTTTATTTTAATTTATTATATAATTATATTTTTATAAAAAGGGTAGTTTTAATATAATATTATAGCTAATAGCTAATATATTAAAAGAATCTTTAAAATCATAAATTCCGATCTTATATATAAGAGGATTAATCTTATGTATAATCTTGCCGTTATTATACTTAAAAGGTAATCTTAATATTAAAAATAGTATATAAGCCTCTTCTTTTCTTTTATAACGTAATTTTTAATAATATACTATTATAAGAGAAATATAGCTACTTATCGCACCGTAACGTTTTAATACGTTATAGCGATATCTTTTAAATTTTAATAAAAATGTTATTTTTATACTTTAAGAATTATTATTTAATATAAGTAAGTTCTTTTTTTTAAGGAATAGCCTAATTATTTTTAAGCTTGTTAGTTTTTTACTTCGTTTACTAACTTCTTAGTAAATTTAAATTTCTTTTATAAAATTAGTTTATTTAATTAATTAAGCTTCTTAATAGCTTTAAAACTAGATAATTATTAGTTTAATAGTTCTTAACTACTTTACTTATAATATTAACACCTTCGTTATAATCGATTTCTTTTTATCGCTTTTAATTGTTAATTTCTTCTTACTAAGCTTTTAGCGAACTTTTAAGTATTCTATTTAAGAATTACTTTACTTTTAGTAGTATTTTTAAATTATAACTCTTATTACGAAGGTTATAATTTATTTAAAAATACTTACTATATCGTCTAAACGTATTATTTAATAGCGAAGATAAGGAATTCTATATTTTCCTTAAGCTTATAAGCTAGCTTATCGTTTTTATTTTTAAGATCGTTTTTATTTTTAATTAAATTAATAATATACGTAAAAAGAGATACGTAATCTTCTTTTAGCTTTATAATCTTATTCGTTAAAGCTAGGTTACTGTCTTAAAGGTTTTAAATAGTCGTTTTATATACTATTTTAAAAGTAAAAGTTATTCGATTTTAATCCGGTTATCGGTATTTTCCTATATAAAATCCTCTTTATCGGCTTTAATATTCTTCTTAAGGTTCTCTATAAAAACCTTAGCATAAGTTATAAGTTTTATAGTCGTTATAGTAGGTTTATTATAAGTCTTTTTTAGTTTAAGAAACTAACCGCTTTCTTACTTATTTAAAAGGTATATAAAGTAAGTATCTTCGTAGTATTTAGTTTAAGAAAGCTACTTATACGCCTTATCCTTAATAGTAATTATTATATTTAAGTACTTAATAAAAGGAGCGTAAGGCCTATCGCTTTCTGTTTTCTTAAAAGAGGGCTCTTTGTTTATTTTAAGGCCTTTAAGATTATAGCTTTCTTATATATTTTAAGGCGCTACGCTTATATTAAAATAAGGAGCGTTTTTATCGTCCTTATTAATAGTTTATAAGGAAGTTCTATGCTTATAATTATCCTTAGTTTTACAAGCATTTTTTTACTAATTGTCTAAGCTATTTACTTTTATTTTTATCTTAAGACCCTTTTTATAAAGTCTCTTTATAAGCGAACTAATCTTTAACAAACTAAGGGTTAGCATTATAAGCTTTGCGTTTATTTCTTTAGTATTCTTAATAAAAAGTAGTAAATCTATTTATTGCAGATTATAGGCTAAGAAGGCATTATTCTCTAAAATAAGTATATTCCTACCCTTAAAAGAATTCCTCTTTTTAATACAATCTCTTATAATATAGCTTTCCTTTTAATAGTTAAAGCATTAAATAGCTTTACTTTTAGCGGGCTTTAGCGGGCTCGCCTTAAAAGTCTTTAAGTTTATTACGTTACTTAAGTCGTGCTTTGCTTCTTATTATTTTTCTTAATAACCCCGCTAGGAGATAAACGGTATTTCTTTTACTACCGGCGTTTATACTACTTATTATCTATCCGGACCGCTAAACTAATATAGTCTAAAAGCGTCTTTAGCCTATCTAAGCGGTAAATTTCGTCTTTAACTTCTTCTTTTAACTATTTATAAAAGGTAGCTATAAGGGCATCGTCTTTCTATTTTAGCCTAAAAGTTATTTATCGGAATCGGGCTACGTAAGCCGATAAAGACATAACTTAATTAAGGCTTCTGAATTTATGCTTTACTAATTATTCCTTGTTTATAATTCTAAACGTTTTTTATAGAGCTTCTTTAAAGTTATTAAAATTCTTAAAAATATTCTTTATCTCGAAATCCTTATCTTTAAGACTATTATTTATATAGTCCTTAAGATTTAGTTTAAACTATATTACTACTAAGCTTTAAAAGCAACTAGATATAAATATAACCTTTATTACTTCTTAATTTATCTTAATAAGAAAGAAATAAAAATAAGCTTTAAAAAAAGTAATAAACCTTTATAGCTTAGCTAATTCTTTAGTATAAGGTTTAAGAGCTTTAATCTTTAAAACAAAACTACTATTTATAAAGCTTATAAAGGTATAAAGAAGCTTTAAATATCTTTAACTAGACTATAGCTAACTAGTTAGCTATAGTATTATAAACGTAGATATTTCTTTTTTTATTTATTAAAATTAAAAAGACGTAATTATAATCAATACCTTTTTCCTTAATAGCTTAAAGAACTTACTAAGTATAAAAATACTAAGTAATCTTTATTAAAGCTATAAGTCGTAATTTATCCGTAAGCTAGTTTTATATTATAAAAATACTAATTTTTCGCTAAGATAAGTATCCTTATATAATTTATTTAGTAAAGAAATTACAATTTAAAGGGAGAAGAAGACTTAGTATAAACTACTAAACTAAATAAAATAAGGGTGTCTTACTATACGGATTTCTTAGGTTAAAACTAGCTAAAGAAAAAAAAAAGGGAAGAATTTAAAAGATAAAAGAGGAAAGACCTCCTTTTTTACTTTTTTAAGGCTACTAAAAGGCTTCCTTTTTATATACTTTTATATGCTTTTTTATACTAATTTATAACTTATACCCCGTATAACTTATATAGTTATTAAGCTACTTTTTTAGCTTATAAAAATAGCTTTAGCTATCTTTATTACTAATCTTAAGTACTATACTAGCTATTACTTATAACTAGCTTATAAGACTAAATATCCTTATCTTAAAACCTTTTATAAGATTTTATTCTCTTTTTAAAAAAAGCCTTTTACCTTAGCTTTATATTAAGTATTATTATTAAGTTTACGCTAAGGACTTAATCTAAGTTTTTAGAAATTCGATATTTATAAATAAGAGGGAAAAACCGGAGTGCCCGGGGTAAAACCTCCTTTTATTCGCGCTTAGTCCGCCTCGCATAAGGTCTTATAACTTTATATAAGGAAAAAAGGAGTACGTCTTTTACCGCGAGTATATCCCGCTTGCTAAGCAGTTTAACGCGGCCTAGCGAGGCTAGGGCCGCCTTTAACTTAAGCGGCCCGCGGTCCGGAGCATCGCGCTTTAAGCTTAGGGTATAGGTAGTAGACCCTTTCCTATCCCCCTTATCTACCTTCTTAATATAAGGGCGGGAGGGGTAAATAGGATTTTAACCCGCGCCCCTCCCGCGGGTAGCGTAACCTTAAATAGTAGGCCTATAGCGGTCCCCGCTAATAGGAATTCGGCGCCCCGCTATATATATATATTCTTAATTAAGACCGTTATTTATTCGCGCCGCCCGGTTACTAATCTCGCGCTTAGCTTTAAAGATAAAGCCTCCCGCGCACCGCGCGTATATACTCGCACTTTTCTTTCTTTTGCCGTAAACGCGCTTATCTTTCTTATAAGCCTATCGCCTTCTTACCGCCTTACCCCCTTTATATAGCCGTCGTTCCGCCGTTATTATATTCGTTTTTTTTATTACTATTATACTAAAGAAGAAAGTTACTTTTTTTAACCTTAATATAGGTTTACTTCTTAAGCTACTAAGTAAAGATACCGAGGATAAAAAAGCCTAGGCCTATTATAATACTAAGCGTAAAATTCCTTATTATATATATATAGGCCGTTTATTAAGCGATAATATACTTATAGTTTTTTAAGGCTATTAAAACTAAGCTTATATATATATAAGTTATATCCGCTATATAAATATACGTAGTCTATATAGCTAATCCTTTCTTAGCTATCTCTATAAAAGCGTATATTATATACTCTTTAAGCAACCGTTCTTATTTTTAAGTAAGTAGCCTTATATTAAACCCGCCTATATACCTTAGCTAATCTCCCTTATAGCTTACCGCTATAAGTAAAGATACGGCCTATAAGCTTTACGCTACTTAAAAGGAGTTATATAAATCCGGCTAGCTTATTAAGCGCTTTATATATATAAAGCTCGCCTCCGCAGCAATAGAGCTTTAATAGCGTGCCGGCGCTACTATAGCACGGGCTCTTACGTTTAGTGCTCCCTTTAGTCTAGCTTCCCTTAACGAAAACGTTAAGCTACTTACCTTTACCCTTAGCCGCTTTATTAACGACGTGCGTATAGCCTATAAGGCTAATACTAAGCTCGCTAATAAAGTTAACGGCACCGTTATAATTATTTACTAAACCGTTTACGCTATAGCCCGGAACCTAAAAAGTATAAAGAACGCGCTATTTATAGTAGCTAACTACCTTAGCTCTAGCGGCTATAAGGGCCGGGATATCGCCCTTAAGGGTCGCTTGCCCGACTTAGACCTTACGCGTGCCCGCGCTACTCTCGCCCCGCTTAAGCCCCCGCCCCTTAAGGTTCCCGTTATTTTAAAGGACTTTAAGGCTAAGGCTAAGGCTAAGAAGAAGGCTTAAGTAAAGGCTCTCGCTAAGGCCTATGCCCGGGATCGCGCCGCCCTTACCTATAAGCTTAAGTATAAGGGGGTGCTTAAGGGTAAGGGTAAGGGAAAGGCCGCTAAGAGTAATAAGTCCGACTTAAGGGAGCCCGAGCTTAATATTAATAACGACGAGCTAAAGGAAGGGGAGGACTAAGATAACGATAACGGCAATGATAATAAGGCCGAGACTAAGACTAAAGTCCTTAAGGACGAGGTTAGCCCTATACCCGGTTCCGACACTATCTTTATTGTTTCCGATTATAGGAGCGGTAGCGATAGCGACTACGATAATAACCTTACTTTACTCCTCGCCTCGCTTACCCTTAGCCTGTTTACGGGCCGCGACGTCTACCCGGCTGCGCTAAAGCGGCTTCGTAGCCTCTTTAAGAGCAGTGCCTCCGGGGCTTATATAAAGTATTAGTCGATTATATAAAGTATTAGTTAATTATATAAAGTATTAGTCGATTATATAAAGTATTAGTTAATTATATAAAGTATTAGTTAATTATATAAAGTATTAGTTAATTATATAAAGTATTAGTCGATTATATAAAGTATTAGTTAATTATATAAAGTATTAGTTAATTATATAAAGTATTAGTTAATTATATAAAGTATTAGTTAATTATATAAAGTATTAGTCGATTATATAAAGTATTAGTTAATTTATTAAATACTTATCTTATTGCTAGCTAAAGCTAGCTTAAGCCGATTATAAGCATATTTATCTTATACCGCTTATAGCTAATACTAGCCGTTTTTAACAATTAAGCTATATTGTCTCTCTTTATAACTACTAGTATTTACTTTAATAGTTATAACTCGTAACTAGTAGTATTTACTTTACTAGTTACTTTTTTTTATTTAGCGGTATATACCTTATTAAATATTAGTACTTTTAGTACTTAGGATTATTAACAGAATAAAGTTTCTATAATACTTAGTAAGAGACTTAATAAAAGCGCTAGTTTTTTAAGCGGTTATCTTAGCTTAAAGACCTTAATATAAAAATTACTTATTAAGCTATTAAACTTTTTACTACGTAGTATTAACTTATTATTACTATAATACCTTTCTTAACTTAAAAGCCTTAGCTATTAAAGCTTTATAGTAAGCGCTTAATATTATAGCTTAGCTTACGTTATATAAATATTATTTTTTAACGCCTTTAAGCTAAGCTTACCCTTAAAAAGCATAATATTCTTATATAATAATAGCTTAAAAAGCTATTAATAACCCCCCCCCTCTTTTTTATATTTTACTATTAATAATAACTCTTAAGAAATAATAAAAAAACTCTTTATAAACTAAACACTTGCTTATAGCGGGTATATATCGCGTTTAAAACTCTTACTAATAATAGGAATTAACTTAGCGGTATTAGTTACCCCCGTAAGACGATATCGCAGCGTAGCTAGGGGACGCGGGGGCAAAGGAGTAGTCCGCCTCGCACCGGTATTAACTATAGCGCTTAGCGTAACGAGACGCCCTTAAGCTTTATATACTTAAATAAAGAGCTAAATATACCTTAATAAGATAATAGCGCGTAGCCCGGCCGGACTATATATAATATATAAAATGTCTATCCGTTTAACTATATAAAAACATTGCGCGCTAGTTATTATATAGTTAGATTATTAACGTATATAGCAGATATAGCGGATTTACACCTTAATAGCCTCCTTATCTCGATATACTTAGTATAAGAGATGCGATAGTAAAAAACCTACGTATATACTACGGTAAAAAACCTATACCTCCGTTAGGAATTAAATAAGGTGCTATGCGGAAGCCGGGCTTATAACTATAAAATGTCTATCCGTCTAACTATATAAAAACATTGCGCGCTAGTTATTACATAGTTAGATAATGAACGTATATAGTAGATATAGCGGATTTACACCTTAATAAATACTAATAAAAAGAAGGCTTATAATAAAATCGCGGGCATAGTCTTATATATATAGTCCGATTAAGTATAAGTAGTAGTTAAAACCCTCCTCCGCGCTAAGAAGCGCGTTAAGAGCGTATTAACTATAATACAGGCCGACCTTAAGCTCCGTAAGGCTATTTAAAGCGCGATAAAGGAAGCTATATATAAAGAACTAAAATAAAGCTAAGCTTAAAGCCTTAAGGGAGGACCTAAAAAGACTTAAGTAATAGTAGTAGTAAGCCTTAAAGGGCCGGTATATTATAATATAAAGATAAAGCCGCTCTTGCCTTAGTATAAACATAAGCTAGTAGTAGTCTTAATAAGAGCGACGCCGGATATCCTAAACTATAAGCCGAAGGATATAGTTAAAGCGATTAACGTAGCGCTTAATATCTCCTTTACTATAGTAGTAAGACGCTTTTTAAGCGGAGATATTGCAATAATGTTTAATATAATAGCATAACCTTATTAGTAAAACTAAGACTAAGTAAGGAGCGTCTTTAGACTAAAAGTAGCAATAGTATATAAGGCCTATATAGTAATTACGAAGAATATCTTAATAAAGGTCTTTAAAATAGATAAGGCGCTCTTAATTAAGGAGATCGCTAATATTAATAAAGTAAAAGTTATATAGGCGCGAGCAATATGCCCTTAAACTAAGACCTTAATAGCTATAACCTTTATTATTAGTATAAGTAGCTTAGCGGAGGCTAATAAGCTATGCGATATAAGCCTATTCCTTAAGGCTTAAATATTCCGATATAAGCTATATAATAAGTTAGTTAAACTTACTTAGTGCTATAACTATTATAAATATAAGTATATTGCTAAACGTTATACTTTAATATAGCTTTATACTTACTATAAAAGGACTTTATATATAAGCGGTAAGGATAAGTGCCGCGTAAAGAAGAGCGAAATCCTTTATAACTACATATCTTATAGCGGATAGTACTTAGCGTAGTCTTATACCTATCTTATTATAGTAAAAGCCTAGGATAATATAAGGGACTACTACTTAAACCGCTTATAACGCTTTACTAGTACTTATAGCTAGCTAGACCCTTAAATCCCCCTCCTCTTTATAAAGGATTAAGGGCCTACTTTATTATAAGCGCGGAAACGCTTTAAGCGGCCGAGAAAGGATAAGTAGATACCGTCGGCCCTGCCGGCTAAGGTATAAGTAATAAGCACTAACCTAAGTAATATTAAACGATATATAAGGCAATAAAGCGTATTACTTTTAACTTAAGCTATTACTTTATCTTAAATAACGAACTTTACCTTAACCCTTTATATATAAAATTAAAGGCCCTTTATTAAAATATATAAAAGAGATATAAGCTAGCACGATTAGCCCTTAGCTACCGCGCTAAGTATAACGTAATAGCG
This sequence comes from Ophiocordyceps robertsii, assembly GCA_027405785.1. Lineage (NCBI taxonomy): Eukaryota > Fungi > Ascomycota > Sordariomycetes > Hypocreales > Ophiocordycipitaceae > Ophiocordyceps > Ophiocordyceps robertsii. The sequence continues at coordinate 13,357 of JAPEBW010000504.1, read as the reverse complement.
CTTTAAGAGATAAAGAAAATATAAAGCTTAAAGGCCCCGCCCTTAAGGGGCGCACTATACCGGCTAGTTTATAAAGAGGGCCGTAATACGATATATATTTATAAGAGGCACGACGTAAGGACGTAGATACTATAAACTAAATATAATTAAAAGGAGATAACTATAAGAGAGTGATTTTACTACTTTAATAAATCAGCTATTTAATCCTTACCTAATTAGCTAAGCATAGGGGGGTGTATAAATTATATAAAAACCCGCATTAAATAGCCTAGCTTCGGCTCGCTACTTTCTAAGTCCTTACGTCCTTATACAACGTCTATAACGTTATGTACGGAACTAAGGAGGTTGGGGTAGCTAGATAAAACAAGGATCCGTACTAACCTTAACTAACTTTAAACACGGATTGCCGCATAAGGAAGGGACATCCAGCCACGGGGTAAAATGCTTTAAAATCAACATTTCTCGGGCTTTAAGACCGCCCGAAGGCCGGTCCGGATATGTCACTCCGTTCCTTCACATTTATCTATAAAAGGCGAATCTCCCGCTACTAAATAGCTAGAGATTCTACAAGCACTTACGCACTCAATTCTTTATCAATCAATTCCAGCTAAAATCCTGCCTTACATAACATCGACTCCTCTATCACGTGACATCACGTGATCTCCTGATTTCCCCACAATTTCGCTGCTGCTCTAACCTTTAATATAAAAAAAGCTAGTAAGTATAGAGATTTATTATTATATTTACGATAAAGAATTCCTAGCTATTATATATACTTTAAAAGAATTTCGGCATAATATTTTAAGAAATAAATATAAACTTAAGGTTTATATAAATTATAAGAATATTAGTTATTTTACTACGATAAAGCAGTTAAATACTAAGCAAATAAAATAGGCTAAATTCCTTTCGGAATTTAATTATAAGATTATTTATAAAAAAGGTTTTAAGAATAACCGAGCTAATAAAATTAGCAGACGACCGGACCTTAACGATAAAAAAGAGCTTTATAAAAAGACCTTATTATTCTTAAATAATAATAGTAATTTAAAGTTAAAGACGTTATATATACTATTTAACGTATAAAGAGATCTTACTACTTTAGAATTACTTAAGAATTCTTATAAACACTTAGATAAGAAAAGATATAAGAATCTTAAGTAAGAGGGAAAAATAGCGTTTAATAAGAATAAGCTATTTCTTACCTTAAAGACTAAGAAAATAGTTATAATAGATTTTTATTTACACCTTTTATATAGATATTAAGGTATTATAAAAACGTATAATAGGATTAAAAACTATTATAATACTTATAACCTTTATAAGAAAATCTAAGGAGTTATTAAGTTATGCGAAGTATGCCTTAAAAGCAAGGCTATATAATATAAGCCTTATAGTAACTTAATTTCTTTAAAAGTTCCTTTAAGACCTTAAGACTTTATAGCTTTAGACTTTATTACGAAACTACTAAGGTTTATAGATCTTATAACTAGTATAAAATACGATTTTATTTTAGTTATAGTTAATCGTCTTACGAAATATAGCTATTTTATTATAACGTATAAAGCTATAAACGTAAAAAAGTTATCTTATACTTTTATAAGATATATTATAGCTAATCGAGGACTTTTAAGTTTAATTATTTCGGATAGGAATTAGAAATTTATTTCGAATTTCTAGTAAGGCTTAACGCGAGCCTTAAGAATAAAGCATAAATCATCTACTGCTTTTTACCTTATTATAAACGGAATAATAAAAGGATTAAATTAAACGCTTAAGCAATATCTTAAAAGCTATATAAATTATTAATAAGATAATTAGCTTTTTAAATTGCCTATAGTATAGTTAGTATATAATACCTCTTATTTTAAGCTTATTAAGAATACTTTAGTATTTACGAGTTATACTTTTATACTTAAAGCTTATAAGTCTTCTTTACTTAACGAGGTTATAGCTAAAAAAGCTATATTAAACTCCGAGAAGTTAATAAGCTTATACGGATTTTTAAAATCAGAATTAAAATATATTACTAAGAGGATATTATATTATTATAATAAAAGATAGTCTTTAAAACCTTTTTTATTTTAAGGCGATAAAGTATATCTTTTAATAAAGAACCTTAAGACTAAAAGACTTAATAAGTCTTTAAATTATAAGAGGATAAGACCTTTTAAAGTTATAAAGAAAATAAAAAAGGTTAATTATAAGTTAAAACCTTTAACTAGTTTATTAATATACCCTATTTTTTATATATCTTTATTAAAACCGACTTTATAAGAAGCGAAGGTAATAAAAAAGCTAGACTTAAAGAGAGTTAAGGAAAGCGAATATATAGTAAAGACTATACTTACTAAGAAAATAGAAAATTAAAAACACTTTTATTTAGTAAAGTAAAAGGACTATCTTAATTTAAATAATACTTAAGAACTTATAAAATACGTAAGTATTAAGGGCCTACGTACACTTAGTTTAATAGCACGTAGCTAAATAATTATTTATTTAAAGCTAAAAAGGGAAGGGGGAAATCTTTATTTAAGCTATATAACTTCGTACTTTATAAAGGTCGCTTAAGTAGCCCGTACTTAAGTTAAGTTTAGGTTAAACTTAAGCTAAGTTTAAGTAAAGTCCTATACGACTTTAGCTATATATTAGCTTAACTTCGGGCTATTCGCTATAATATAACTATAGCTCTTTTTATAGCATAGCCTATAATACTATCCCCCTTTTAAGCCGTCGCGTACCGGGGTATATAACGTCGGCGCCCCGCCCCCCCGCTCCGCGCTTAACGTTAATTAGTATAGTTATCTTTATTTTACTTATAATTATACGCCGATACCTCCCTTTAAATAACGTTGCGTTAAGGCGTTAGATACGTTATACGCTCGCCTATCCGCGCCGCTACGTTATACTTAATAGCGCTAAGGCGGTATAACGTATCTCCTCCGCTTACTACTAATATAAGTACTTAAGGCACGTCTTGCTTTCCCGCCGCTTATAGTCCTTAAGTATAAATACCCTTCCTCTCTTCCTCTTTTTTTCTTTTTTTTTCCTTTTTTAATTACTAATTTACTTATGCGCGCGCTAGGCCTAGATATACCTTAACGTTTAAGGTTAATCTATTAGTATTAGTAAGTAGTAAGTAGTTTACTTAAATTAAGTCGTAGTTTCTTATATATTCTATTTATATTTACTTTATATCTTATTATTATCTACGCTTAGTACGCGTTTATAGCTTGTCCTTCTTATGCTTATTGTTTAGAATCGTCTTAACGTTTGCTAAGCGTAGCCCGAAACTTCTTTTTGTTTTTCTTAGTTTTCCTCCTTTTCTCCGCTACTTCCTTTATTCTATCTCCTACTCCTTAGCTTAGGCTACTTTTATCCTTCCGCCTCGCCCTTATCGTTTTTTATTATATTAATATATTGTCCCTTAAATTTCTTTAAGGCGATTATATCTTAAAAGTCGCTAATTAGCTACTATATTAAGTTAGCGTACTTATATTACTTTACTAAGACTTAGCGCTATCTCCCCCTTTTAATCCGTCTTTACTAAGCTTACTTAATCTTTTTTATAACGTACTTTAGTTCGTTGTCTTCCTTAATTACTAGCGGTAGCTAGTAGTTATTAACTACTTAGCTAAGTAAGGGGTTATCCGCTACGCGGCGGAAGAACTTTATATATAGTCTTTTATATACCCTCCTTAGTATATTAAGTTTTACTATATATAGGCTAACTACCTTTATTATAGTATACTTTTAGTATAGCTAGTTACTACGCCTTATAGCGTAAGGATAAGGGGACAAGGCGCGGACTAATTACTACTAGTTAAGGCTAGTACTACGGACTAATTACCGCCGGTTAAGGCCGGTACTACGGACTAATTACTACCGATCGGGCTAGTATAACGGACTAATTACCGCATATAAATATATATAGGGGTTTAGAAAGAGTAAAAAGCTTATCTATTCTTAAAAGCATAGCTAGTTACTTTATACTTAGTTTTTTAAGCTAATTTTAAGGATCTTTAACTATACTATCTATAGTATATAGATAAACTATAGATATCCTTATAAAATCGCTTAATAAACTAAGTATAGGCTTAGTTAAAAATACTATAGATTATAATCGGGGAAATCCTTTAAATATCTTTAGATATCCCTTAAAAATCGCGGTAAGGTTTATCTTATATCTTCCGGGGTGCTTTTATAGTTAAAAATAGGTCGAACTATAGTTAGGATATCCCGCGGAAATCCTTAGAAATCCCTTAAAACACCGGCGGAATCCGCCTAATAGTTTTTATAGTATCTCCTATAGTTAAAGACGTTATAAATTATAGTTAAGTAGGCTCTTAACCCTCCGTAGTATTATCTCGGAGACCTTAGCGGGGTCCGACTAGTAATGTTTATTATATCTCTTTAAGCGAGCCTTCGTAGTGCGTGCTTTAAGCGTTCCCGTTATAAGGTTCTATAAAGCTTCCTTAAGAGTAAAGTAAGGAGTCTAAGCATAGCTATTTAAATTCTATAATAGCTCCCTTAAGTAAGAAAGAAAAGCCGATATCTTTATTAGTTTAAAGTAAGAATAAAGTAAAGGGGGTGCTAGGTAATAGCTTTATAATAGCGTCTTTACGCCGTATTAATAGTACGCCGTTCTTATCCTTTTAATAGTTCTTTTAGCTTATCCGGCCGATAGTAGCTAAGTAGCTTAAGATAGTTAGTAGGCGGCTTTATTATAGATCCTTATTTTATATCTTATTATGCGGCTTCGTCCTTATTAAGGCGATTAGCGCGTCTAGCTAAAACTTATAGTAAAGTTTTCTAACTTTCCTTTAAGGCGTATATTTAGGCCCTTATTAAGCAGTAAGAAGTCTCCGCGCTAAGGAATGCTTAAGTTCCCCGGCGGGATATATTATAAGAGACTAGCTTTATTTAAGCCTTATCTTATATTATTATCCTACTTACCCTTTTTACGCCGTTTTTCAATCCTCCGCTAAGTCTCCCGTTTTACTTACTAGCTTTATAAGCCGCCTATAGGCGAGATATTATATCCTACTTACTACCGCTATCGTAGTTATCCCTTGCTTTCTATCGCCGGGCTTTTTAACTTATTATCCTTTTTACGCGGCGCTACTACTTACGCCTTTCCGCCGATTAACGCGCGTCTAGTTACCGGGAAGGTATTAAGGTAAGGGTAGGCCGTCCCGCTAATATTAATAGGTATAGTTAGTATTAAGGTATCGAACGTTTATATTCCCGCTTAAAAGTAAGTAATAAGGTCCTTAATAGCCTTAGTGCTTAACTCCTTACTTTTAAGGTTTTAAACGTACTTAATAGTCTTAAAGAACCTCTATATAGAGGGGGCCTTAAAGGCGAGAATATAAAGCGCGTAGTTAGTGCGGCTAATAAAGCGGATATCGAAGCCTAAGAACTTTATTACTTAAGTTAAAGTTAAGTTGCGTTTAAACTCTTTATAAGCTTATAAGTAGAACTTAGTATAGTTTATAGCTAGGCGGAAACTCCCGATTATTATAATCTTATCGCTAAAGTATAGGCCTATAAAGCTAGGTTTATTAAAGATTATATTAGTTACTATTAGCGGCTTTTATAAGATTAAGCGGCGGAATATATTATAAGGCTAGTTATCGCTATCTCCTCCGGTTAAGAAAGGATAGCGGATAAATTATAGTAAGGCGCTTATACGCCTTTATATAGCCGGGCTAAGTATAGCGGTAAGTAGGAAGAGCGTTCGCTAAGCGGGACTAAACGGGTCCTTAAGGCTTATAGCGGCTATAGGCTAAGAAGGGGATTTTATAGTATAGGCTAGACTATATATAAAGCGAGATAAGGTTTTAGCTATAATAGCTTAAAACGCCGCTATAAACCTAGCTATAAACTAGTTAAGCTAGGCCTTAAATATATAGTTAAGGACGGCGTAGATATCGTTTTAATCGTTTAGCTAAAGCGGGTTTCCGCTAGTTACGGCGGCTACTATAAATCTTAAGACTATAGCGAGGTTAGCTAACCTTAAGGCGTTAAGTATTAGCTAGTTATTCCGCTAATAAAGATTTTTAGCTATACCTTAAAAAATATATAGGCGGCGGGGGCTTCCGGATAGTAAAAGCTAAGTAAGAGGTATAGCTAAGTTGCCGCGAAACCGGCTATTTAGACCTCGCTATAGTATAAGGCCGGGAGGCGAGTCGTTTAAGTTAAGTATTTAAAGAGGGTAATATAGGCCGTCTTTTACGGTGCCGTGGTCTAAGTTAAATCTATCGGCTTAAGCGCGGTTACGGAAGGCGGCGTAGGTTTATATTAAAGCTTAAACTTAAAGGTTTTAACTCTCGTTAAAGGACTTAAGGCTATAAAGGATAGCCGCCTTGTTTTTATAAAGCTTAAGAGCTTATTTATATCTTCTATATTAAAAGTATAGGGGCTTATAAAAGAGCGGGCTAGAGAAGTAGTTATAAAATAGCTAGTCTTAGCTACGGGAGACGTTAAACGATAAAAGGACTTAAAACGGGAGTATAAGGATTATAAGCTTAAGGTAGTAAAGGTTATATATATAGGAGTAAGCGAGGTACGGCGGGCTATAGCTAGCGGTAAAGGGAAATATAGTTATAAAAAGAAGAAAGGAAGGGAGAGAGGGCGGGCGGTAGAGAGAATTTAAATAAGTATACTATAAGGCTAAAAAGGCCTTATTACTTAAGGTAAACGGCGGTATATTATTATTAAAATAACTAATTACTTTAAGCGTAGTAAGTTATAGTTTCTTATAACTTATAGTAGCTTTTAAGTCTCGTGCTTAGGCTTAACCGCTTAATTCTCTTAATCGGAGAGTTTTATATTAAGTTATAAGGGCCGCGCGTTATGCTTTTATTCGAACTACTTAAGTAGCTAATTCCTTTTATGCTTTTTTAAAGGCTTTTACGATCTTTAGTAAGAAGACCGCTTTTTCGTCTACTTATAAGTTATAGCTGCTTAGCTAGCTTTTTTAAGCTATAAGAAACTCCTTCCTTAGCTTTCCGCCGCCTTTTTTTATTATACGGCTTTATAGGATTTATTTTACTTCTTACTTATTTAAGTAAAGTATCCTTTTATCTTAAACTAGTCTTAAGCGTATAGCTAGCTTATCCGCTAAGCGTAGTTATGCTACTAAAACGACCGGATAAATATTAAAGGACCTTTTTATATTTAGCTAGTATATAAGCTATCTTACTTTAGCGGTAACCTAAAACGGCTTAGTATGTCTTTCTTAAAGCTTCGCTAGTCTGCTGTCCGTAATATAATAGCCTTTACTAAGCTATAGCTAGACTTAATCGCCGGGCTTAAATTTTAGCGGGCGGTGTTTCTTATTATATCTATCTTTTATAGCGGCTTAAGTATAAGCGATAGCTAACTTAGCTTCTTCTTATAAAACCTTTTTATTTTATAGGTATAAGTAGTTACTAAAAAACTAAAGGCTATTATCTATTCTTATCCTTATAATAAGCTTATTAAGGGCCGCGTAAATTATTAAAAAAAAGGAATTATTAAGGCTAAACTAAAAAGCGACTAGTATATTAGTTTAGCGTAAGTCTAAGAAATTAGCGGTAAAGAATTATAGCGTGATTTTTATAGTTTAGTTTCGCCTTTTTAATAGGCCGTTAGTTTAAAGGTACTAAGTAGTAAATATAAAAAGCTTTAATCCGAAGGCTTGCTATAAGGACCGCTAAAAAGCTAAGGTAAACTTTATATCTTAGTTAGAGATTATCCCTTTTAAAATCCCTTAGTTAGCGCGAAGTAGTTCGGTATATAACGCTTATACTTAGTCTTCCGCTATAAACTAGTTATTGCTTAAGATAAGGAGATATATTTTTAAGAATTTATTAGTTATAGTTAGTAAGGTATTAAAAAAGTTCTTTATAGGATCTTTTTATAAGGATTATTCGGCTTAGACTACTAAAAGTTTAGTAATAAAGTCTATTGCTATTATATAGTATAGAACCGGCAAGCTTTAAATCGGGATAAGTTACTTTAGTATCTTACCTTAGTCGGTTTAATTATAGTAGTAAGCGTTATAGCTATCTACGACCTTATCTATATATTTACTAAGCTATAAGATTAAGAAGCTTTCCGATAGATCTTACTATATATAGGTGCGGCTAGTATAAAAATATTTAGCGTAGGCGTCTTTAACGATCTTCTTAGCGTAAGTCTTAAGGATATATTGTCTCTAGCGTTTATTATTTTCCGTAAAGTATAGCAACCCCTATAACCGGAGAAATAGGAGTCCGGGGACCTTATCCTTATCGCTAAGCTACGCTATGATTTTTGCTAACTATATATCCTTTATATATCCGTCGATTATTTTCTAGCGGAGCGGTAATTTAATTAATACTTCCGTATAAAGGAATACGCGGTCTGTTATCTTGTCTTCTTAAATACGTTTTAATTCCCTTTCTTAGTTTAAAGATACTAGCCTATTATCTTAGTAAGGTAAACGTAAAAGCGCGTTTAATACGACGTTTTTAACGCTTAAGATATAGTATACCTTAAGCGGGAATTAGCTTAGGTATTAAGACGTAAAGACTAGCTTATCGTTAGATTTTATGCTAGTAAAGAATAAGGATTTTTAGTATACGATTCTATAAGTACTTACGTAGTCGGTAAAGACAATTACCTATAGCGTTCTTATAAATAATACTATAGTATATAACTTATATACTGCCTATACTAAACCGGCTACTTTAAGTTCCGTAGGCTAGTATTAAGGTTCTCCGCTTTAAAGGGCGCGGCTTAGGTAAACGATATGTTAGACCTTAGTCCGGGCTAGTAACGTCTTTCTATCTTATTTTATGCCTTCTTTTAAGTAAAAAGCTATAGCTACTACTTTATATTCTTAAGATATATCGATTTAAATAAATAGTTATTAAGCGGGGTCGAAGTAGTAAATTATTTAAAGCTTAGTAAGTTTCTTAGTTAAAATTGCGAAGGCCTTTTCTTTTTCCGGAGTAAGCTAGAAAGCGGCTTTTACGGCGTAACGAGTCTATCCTTAGCCCTTTAAGAGGACTCCTTCTTTCCGTCTTACTTAAAGCAGCTCCGTTTTTCGTTTTTATAGGACGTTGACTTCCTTAGCAAAATACGGGACCGTATAGCGTAGCTACTTAGTAAAGCCGATCTATTTCTTAAGCTATTAAAGGTTTTTTAAGAACGCAATATCCTTTAAGGCTTATACGCGTTTGTTTATATTTATTAAGCTAATAGCGTCTACTTTAAATCTAAGGAGCTATATAGATAGGTACGCTAAGAAGGACTTTAGTCCGGATAAAGTAATATTATAGTTATAGAAAGCGCGGAATATAGCCTTTAAATATTAAAGGTATTCTTCGGCCGTATTAAAGTAGATAATAATATCGTCGATATAAGCCGCCGCGTATTCTTAGTATTTATAGAGGACGTTATCGATAAACCTTTAAACGTATACCGGGGAGTTTTTAAAGCTTATAAGTATTAGTAGTAATCCTTTTAGCCCGCAATAGCTTATAACTATAAACCTTTCTTAGTAGTCTTAGTAGACTAAGAACTAATAGAAAAACGATTATATATCTACTATACTAATAAACTTCTTTCCTTAAAGGCGTTTAATTATATTGCTTTAAAGGGGCATTAAGTATACGTTTAAGGTAGTAATAGCGTTAATCCCCTATAAGTCTACGACTACTTATCCTTTCTCCTTTCCGTTTACCGTTTTTTATATTAAAAATACTAGCGCCGCGAACGGGGTTAGCCCGTAAACTTATTTTAATCGGCCTTATATAGTTAGCTAGCCGAATATCGTATTTACTACCTTCTTATCTTTATCGCTTAATAGGTATAATCTTAATACGACTTATTAGTATTGCTATCTTTTTACTAAAGGAATACGTATATATTTAGATTCGTCTATATATACTACTCCCTTATCCTTTTAAAGGCGGGGAAACAATTAAAGGATATCTTAAACTTTTAATACGTATTTTAAGTCTTTAGCGTAGACTTAAACGCCCTTATTAGTAGTAAGTTTAAGTAAGTCCTTAGTTTAGCCGATTTTAAGTTTATAGTTTATAGTAAGATCCTTTTATAAAAAGTCTTTAGCGGGGTCTATTTTATCCGGATTTTCTATAAAGGCTTCCGCTAAGGGAGTAGTAGCGTTAACCTCCTTATATAGCTAAAACTACTTCTTAAGGTCCGTAATTATCCTTACCTTTTAGCCTTAACGGAGTACTAGTAGTTCCTTAAAATAGTTTATCGCTATAAAGCTCTTATAATCTTATATTATTATCTAAGCGAGCTTAAGGTTATTAAGGAAAAATATTATATTATATCCCGATAGCGGCGCCCGGACTTATACGGGTAAGGCGTAGCTAGAACTAGCTAAAATTATCGTAGTAACTAAGTAGATTACCTATCTATATATTACTAGTCTTAGCTAGATTATCTTAACTTCGGCTTTAATCCCTTTATAGACCTTAATTTATAAGACTAACGTAAAGTTAATAAAGTCCCTTTAGTAAGGAACTAAAAAGTCTTAGCTAAGTAATATATTAGCCGCTAAGCGTTTTACTATCTAAGCGCCGATCCTTACTTTTACGACCGCGAGGCTGCTATCTAGCCTTTTTAATATATACGCGGTAAATTCCGCTTATTTAATAGTAGCTATCTTTCTTACTCCTTAAATAGGAATTCGTTAAGAGGAGTCTATAGTTACGTCTTAAAAGGTCTTTACTAAGTCGGCTTAGATAAGGCTTTAGTCTACCCCGGTATCTATATAGGCTTTAATGCTTATCCTAAGCCCTTCTTTTCTATAAACTAATAAGCGTACGTAAGTAAATCGTAACGGCCTATTAAGGTTTAATAGCTAAACGTTAAGGGAAGCCTTAACTATTTAAACGCTTTAAAGCTTCCGAATAACTACTTACTATACTAAGCTATATCTTTATATAGCGATATCTTAGTTAAGGTTAAGGGGGTATTTATCTTTAATATATCGGTAAAGCTTATTCTTTAAGGGGAATACTTCGCTATAAAATCTATATACTTTATCGGCCTTCTATACTAAGTTTGCTATAATATAGATTGCGGTTTCTTTTAAGCTTTTATTAGTATCTAACTAAGCTCTTTTTATATTATACTCTTTATCCTTTAAATAGTTATTAGTCTTTACTATAGTTCCTTCCTTAGTTATAAGGTATATCTATTTTAGCTTTAGCGTTAGCGAGTATATAGTCCTAAAAGTTCTTTTTCTCTTAAGCCGGAGGACCTTAACTTATATTCTTAGCTATTTAAGCGGGTTTCTTCCTTAACTTAGCGAGCGCTATAAGGCCCGAGGTATATCCGCCCTTACTAAACGATTTAAAAACGTAACCCTTAATCCCGGCGAGCCTTTAATAAAAAGCTAGGGCGTCCCGGACTATCCTTTAAGTGCGTACGGGGTATAGCTAGTCGGCCCTCGCCTTTTTATAGGTTAAACTTATTTCTTTCGCGCTAATAAGTGCTTTTAAGATCCTTAAGTATATTTAACTTATAGCTAAAGAAGAATTTCCTTATATTTATTAATCTATTTATTAATATCCTTATTCCTTATTAAATATTATAAGAATTCTTATAAGTAGATATCTAGCTTTTAGTAAATTACTATAGTTAAGTAATTTAGCTAATAAAGCGCGGCCTTAGCTTTATATTATAAGCGCGATATTTAAGACTTAAAGTCGGATCCTATTACTATATCTTCGATAGTAAAGTGCTTTTTATTAAGTGCTTATATCGCTATATTTAGGCGGATTTTAAACCGTTTTTATAAGGCGAATATTTATCGGCTTAGTTTAATACCGGGCTTGCTAAGTTCTTTTTATTATAGTTTTAAAAGGTCCCCGGAATACTATTCCGCCGTATTTCCTTAAAGGAAGAAGGGCAATTAAATAGCTAATTCGTCTGTATAGGCCTTACCTTTATTAGCGTTTTAGCGGATAAAGTTAATAAAACGGTCTACTCCTTAAAACGTACTAGCCTTATTATCTTCTTAAATTTCGTTAAAGAATGCTTTTAAAGGTCTTATTAAGTTAAATCTCCTTACGTCCTTAGCTTATAGTTAAGGTTTTTCTTAAAGCTTAATAAGCGCGTTTTTTTTTCTTAATACTTAAAGGAGACTAAAGAATTATTTATTTAATATTACTACTATTCTTATTAAGGGGCTTAAGGCTATACTTAGTCTTAATATCTACGCGCTTAATATAGATAGGTTTAGCCCGCTAAAGGTATCGCTTACCGCGTCCTTATTGCTTATTATTAAGGTCTTAGTCTTAATACTCTCGCTAAGTGCTTAACCTTCCGTTTTATACGCGTCCCGGAATCCGGTGCGCTATAAGGCCCTTAGCGTAAGAGGCTTGTTTTTATTAATTAAAAGTCCCGAAAATGCTTTAATTAGCGCGGCTATAATAAATAAGGCTAAATAATAATACTAAACTAAGAAACTACTAAGTATTCTTTAAGGCGGATTTCCGGTTAAGGCCTTTAAGCTAAACTCTATTAGCAATATACGGTAGAAATATCTACTAAGCTTATTATCCTAAGGAAAGAGTAACTTTATTATAAGCTTAATCCGGAGGGTATTTAGTAGGCGGGGAGCCGGATAGTTTTAAGGTTAGCTTATCCTTACTTTTTCTATTTAAAGGATAATTAATCTATTTAAGTAATACTAAATCTAGTTTACTTATTTATATAGATTTTATCGTTTTATAGTCTATCCTTTATTAGTATTTTAAAAGCGGATTGCCTTTTAAAGGGTAGTAGTCTTAGCTTAGCTAAGCGGGACTTATTTTATATCCCGTTTAGCTTTATAAGCTATCGCGGTATAGTACCTTAAAAAAAGGTAAAGGAGATTATTAAACCGGTATACTTAATAGGCCGTAGCTTCTTTTACTTTTACGGCTTACTTATCTTAGAGTTTTATTATAAGCGCGTTAAGGAAAAGGTGCTTATTATTAAGGTTAAACTTAAAGGCTAATAAGAGCTTCTTACTAAAGAAAATATCGTTTAGTATCTAACTTCCTATAAGATAAGTACTTAATCGTGCGATATAATCGCTCTTAGCTTAGCGGATATCCGGGGGATTTCCGTTTAAATAGGTAGGAATTGCTACTATTTACTACGCCTTATAGTATAAAGATAGGGGGATAAAGCGCGGACTAATTACCGCTAATCGGGGCTAGTACTACGGACTAATTACTGCTAGTTAAGGCCGGTATTACGGACTAATTACTGCTAGTTAAGCTAGTATAACGGACTAATTACTATATATAAACGTATATAAAGGTTTAGAAATAGTAAAAAGCTTATCTATTTCTTAAAA
>JAPEBW010000503.1:0-49938 GCA_027405785.1 Ophiocordyceps robertsii | reverse complement strand
GGAAATATCTAAATAAATACCTTAGCCTTAAGATTAAATATACGTATAATATTCCTTTAGACTTTTTATATATAAAAGGTTATACTAATGCTAGTTAGGCCTTAGATTTAACAGACGCCTGCTTAGTCCTAGGGTACTATTTTTATATATATAATAACGTTATAAGTTAGGCTTGTTTTAAGCAAAAATTAGTTGCTCTCTCTATATGCGAAGCAGAATATATAGGCCTTAAGGAGGCTGCAAAAGAAGCTATATATTTAAATAGTCTCTTTACTGCAATTACTAGAGATTTATCTATGAAAATCTTAAATAGTATTCCCCCTATTTTAACGGATAATACTGCTGCTATTAAATTAGCAGAAAATCCTAAATTCTATAAGCGTACTAAACATATACGCGCTGCATACCACTATACGAGAATAAATATAAGAAATAAAGAAATCAGGGTCTTCTATATTAAATTAGAAGATAATATAGCTAATATCTTTACTAAGGAATTAGGTCCTGCTTTAATTAATAAGTTTAGGACCGGATTATCCTTAGTATAAGAAGTCCTATAAATAAAAGGAGTAGTTAAAGGTTATTTTTTTGCTTTCTATACCTTTCCTCCTACTAGGTTTTTTCCCTTTAAAAAGGTTTCTTAGATAAAGATTAAAAGAACTAGGTTTTTAAATTAATTTTTCCTAAAGACTAGGCTACCTATTTACGCCTAGATAATAGAACTTTAAGATTTTTCCTTCTATAAGGTTTTTCTATAAGTATATACCTTACGATGTTTTTTCCTAAAAAGAAAGGGTTTTTATATATCCTAGGTATAAGAGAGGTTTTCCTATATAACTAAGGACTTTACTTTATATATATACTACCCTAATAAATTAGTAAAGAGTATATAAATCTACTCTTTAAAGGAGGCTATAAGTAAGTGATTTCACTACTTTAATAAATTAGCTATTTAATCCTTACTTAATTAGCTAAGCATAGGGGGGTGTATAAATTATATAAAAACCCGCATTAAATAGCCTAGCTTCGGCACGTTATTTCCTAGGTTCTTACGTCCTTATACGATGTCTATAACGTTATGTACGGAACTAAGGAGGTTGGGGTGGCTAGATAAAACAAGGATCCGCCTAGACCTAAACCAACCTTAACTAACTTTAAACACGAATTGCCGCATAAGGAAGGGACATCCAGCCACGGGGTGAAATGCTTTAAAATCAACATTCCTCGGGCTTTAAGACCGCCCGAAGGCCGGTCCGGATATGTCACTCCGTTCCCTCACATTTATCTATAAAAGGCGAATCTCCCGCTACTAGATAGCTAGAGATTCTATAAGCACTCACGCACTTAATTCTTTATTAATCAATTCCGGCTAAAATCCTAGCTTATATAACATCGACTCCTCTATTACGTGATATCACGTGATCTCCTGATTTCCCCACAATTTCGCTGCTGCTTTAACCTTGAACATTTATATAGATTAGTAAGCGTATATATATAAATTATAACGGCTTATAAAGGTTTAACGGCTAAATATTAAAAGAAGCCTTAACTATTTAAATACTTTATAGCTTTTAAATAACTACTTACTATACTAAGCTATATCCTTATATAATAACGTTTTAGTTAAGGTTAAGGGGGTATTTATCTTTAATATATTAGTAAAGCTTATTCTTTAAGGGGAATACTTTACTATAAAATCCGTATATTTTATTAGCCTTTTATACTAAGTTTACTATAGTATAAATTACGGTTTTCTTTAAGCTTTTATTAATATCCGACTAAGCTCTTTTTATATCGTACTCTTTATCTTTTAAATAGTTATCGGTCTTTACTATAGTTCTTTCCTTAATTATAAAGTATACTTACTTTAGCTTTAGCGTTAGCGAATATATAGTTTTAAAGGTTCTTTCTCTTTTAAGCTAAAAGACCTTAGCTTATATTCTTAACTATTTTAGCGGATTTTTCCTTTAACTTAGTAAGCGCTATAAAGGGTATAGTATATCCGCTTTTACTAAGCGGTTTGCGAACATAACCCGCGGCCTTAATAAGCCCTTAATAAATAGCCGGGGCGTTTTAAACTATCCTTTTAGTATATATATAGTATAGCTAGTCGGCCCTTGCCTTTTTATAGGTTAGACTTATTTCTTTTACGTTAATAAGTGCTTTTAATATCCTTAAGTATATTTAACTTATAGCTAAAGAAGAATTTCCTTATATTTATTAATCTATTTATTAATATCCTTATTTCTTACTTAACGTTATAAGGATTCTTATAAGTAAACGTTTAGCTTTTAGTAAATTACTATAGTTAGGTAGTTTAGCTAATAAAGCGCGGCCTTAGCTTTATATTATAAGCGCGATATTTTAAACTTAAAGTCGGATTTTATTACTATATTTTTAATAGTAAAGTGCTCTTTATTAAGTGCTTATATCGATATATTTAAGCAGATTTTAAACCGTTTTTATAAGGCGGAGATCTATTAGCTTAGTTTAATACTAAGCTCGCTAAGTCTTTCTTATTATAGTTTTAAAAGGTCATTAAAATACTATTCCGCCGCACTTATTTAAAGGAAGAAAGGCAATTAAATAGCTAATTTATTTATATAGGCCTCGCCTTTACTAGCGTTTTGGCGGATAAAGTAAATAAAATAGTTTACTTCTTAAAATGTATTAGCCTTTTTATCTTTTAAACTTCGTTAAAAGATACTTTTAAAAGTCTTAATAGGTTAAATCTCCTTATATTCTTAGCTTATAGTTAAGATTTTTCTTAAGGCTTAATAAGCGCGTTTTCTTTTTTTAATGCTTAAAAAAGACTAAGGAATTATTCGTTCGATATTACTACTATTCTTACTAAGAGGCTTAAAGCTATACTTAGTCTTAGTATTTATACGCTAAGTATAAATAAGTTTAGCCCGCTAAAGGTATCGCTTATTATATCTTTATCGCTTATAATAAAGGTCTTAGTCTTAATACTCTTATTAAGTGCTTAACCTTCTATCTTATATACGTCCCGGAATCCGGTATGCCGCGGGGCTTTTAGTATAAGAGGCTCGTTTTTATTAATTAAAAGTCTTAAAAATGTTTTAGTTAGCGCGGCTATAGCGGATAAAGCTAAATAGTAATACTAAACTAAGAAACTGCTAAGTATCCTTTAAGGCGGATTTCCGGTTAAGGCCTTTAAGCTAAACTTTATTAGTAGTATATAGTAAAAATATTTACTAAGCTTATTTATTATAGAATCTAAACGGCCATGCTTAAACTCCTTACTTTACTCTTAAGGAAGCCTTATAAAACCCCGCGATAAGAACGCTTAAAGCACGTACTATAAAGGCTCGCTTAAGGAGATATAACAAATATTACTAAGCGGACCTCGCTAAGGTCTTTAAGATACTACTATAAAGGGTTAAAAGCCTACTTAACTATAGTTTACGATATCTTTAACTATAAAAAATACTATAGAAACTACTAAGCGGATTCTACCGGTATCTTTAAAGGATATTTAAGGATTTCCGCGGGATATCCTAATTATAGTTCAACCCGTTTTTAACTAAGGAAGCACCTTAAAAGATATAAAATAATCCTTACCGCAATTTTTAAGGATATTTAAGGATATTTAAGGGATTTCCTTAACTATAGTCTATAGTGTTTTTAACTAAGCTAATACTTAGTTTATTAAGCGATTTTATAAGGATATCTATAGTTTATCTATATACTATAAATAGTATAGTTAAAGACCTTTAAAATTAGCTTAAAAAAACTAAGTATAAAGTAGCTAGCTATGCCTTTAAGAATAGATAAGCTTTTTACTATTTTTAAACCCTTATATATATTAACATATAGTAATTAGTTTATTATACTAGCCCGATTAGCGGTAATTAGTTTATAGTACTAGCTTTAACTAGCGGTAATTAGTCCGTAGTATTAGCCTTAACCGGCGGTAATTAGTTTACGCTTTATCCTCCTATCCTTATACTATAAAGCATAGTAAATAGTAGCAATTCTTACTTATTTAAACGGAAATCCTTTAAATATCCGCTAAGCTAAAAGCGATTATATCGCATAATTAAGTACTTATCTTATAAGAAGTTAGATACTAAACGATATTTTCTTTAGTAAGAAGCTCTTATTAGCCTTTAAGTTTAACCTTAATAATAAGCACCTTTTCTTTAATGCGCTTATAATAAAACTTTAAGATAAGTAGGCCGTAAAAGCGGAAAAGGCCGCGGCTTACTAAGTATACTAGTTTAATAATCTCCTTTATATTTTTTTAAAGGTACTATACTATTATAACTTATAAAGCTAAATAAGATATAAAATAAGTCCTGCTTAGCTAAGCTAAGACTACTACTTTTTAAAAGGTAATCCGCTTTTAAAATACTAATAAAGGATAAACTATAAAACGATAAAACCTATATAATTAAGTAAACTAAATTTAGTATAACTTAAACGGATCGATTATTCTTTAAATAAAAGAAGTAAAGATAAGCCGACCTTAAAACTATTTAGCTCCCCGCTTACTAAATACCCTTTAGATTAAGCTTATAATAAAGTTACTTTTTCCTTAAGATAATAAGCTTAGCGGATATTTTTCCTACGTATTGCTAATAAAGTTTAGCTTAAAGGCCTTAACTAAAAATCCGCCTTAAAGGATACTTAGTAGTTTCTTAGTTTAATATTACTATTTAGCCTTATTTACTATAGCCGCGCTAGCTAAAGCATTTTTAAGACTTTTAATTAATAAAAATAAGCCTCTTACGCTAAGGGCCTTACGGTATACTAGATTTTAAGACGCGTATAAGACGGAAAGTTAAGCGCTTAGCGAGAGTATTAAGACTAAGACCTTAATAATAAGCGATAAAAACGCGGTAAGCAATACTCTTAGCGGGCTAAACTTATTTATACTAAGCGTATAAATACTAAGACTAAGTATAGCCTTAAGCCCTTTAGTAAAAATAGTAATAATATCGAATAAATAATTCCTTAGTCTCCTTTAAGCATTAAGAAAAGAAAACGCGCTTATTAAGCCTTAAGAAAAACCTTAACTACGAGCTAAGGATATAAGGAGATTTAACCTATTAAGACCTTTAAAATTATCTTTTAACGAAATTAAAGAAGATAATAAGGCTAATACGTTTTAAGGAGTAGACCGTTTTATTAACTTTATCCACTAAAATACTAATAAAGGCGAGGCCTATGCGGACGAATTAGCTATTTAATTGCCCTCCTTCCTTTAAAGAAGTATAGTAAAATAGTATTTTAAAGACCTCTTAAAACTATAATAAGAAGAACTTAGCGAGCCTAGTATTAAACTAAGCTAATAGATCTCCGCTTTATAAAAACGGTTTAAAATCCGCTTAAATATAGCGATATAAGCACTTAATAAAAAGCACTTAATTATTAAAGATATAGTAGTAAGATCCGACTTTAAGTCTTAAATATCGCGCTTATAGAATAAAGCTAAGGCCGAGCTTTACTAGCTAAACTACTTAATTATAATAATCTACTAAAAGCTAAATATCTACTTTTAAGAATCCTTATAATATTTAGTAAAAAATAAGAATATTAATAAATAAATTAATAAATATAAAGAAATTCTTCCTTAGTTATAAGTTAAAGATACTTAAGGATCTTAAAAGCACTTATTAGCGTAAAAGAAATAGGTCTAACTTATAAAAAAGCGAGGGCCGATTAGCTATACTTTATATATACTTAAAGAATAGTCTAAAACGCCTTAGCTATCTATTAAGGGCTTACTAAGGCTAAGGGTAACGTTTTTAGACCGCTTAGTAAGGGTAGATATACTATAGGCCTTATAGCGCTTACTAAGTAAAAGGAGAAATCCGCTTAAATAGCTAAAAACTTAAGCTAAGGTCTTTTAGCTTAAAAGAAAAAGGACCTTTAAGATTATATACTCGCTAACGCTAAAGCTAAAGTAGGCATACCCCGCGACTAAGGAAAGAACTATAGCAATACTTAATAACTATTTAAAGGATAAAGATTATAATATAAAAAGAGCTTAGTTAAATACTAACGAAAACTTAAAAGAAACCGTAATTTATACTATAATAGACTTAGTATAAGAGGCCGATAAAGTATATAGATTTTATAGTAAAGCATTCCCCTTAAAGAATAAGCTTTACTAATACGTTAAAGATAAATACCCCCTTAACCTTAACTAAGATATTACTATATAAAAACGTAGCTTAGTATAGTAAGTAGTTATTTAAAAGCTATAAAGCGTTTAAATAGTTAAGGCTTCCCTTAATATTTAGCCGTTAAACTTTAATAGGCTATTATAATTTACCTACGCACGCTTACTAGTTTACGGAAAAGAAAGGCTTAAGATAAGTATTAAAGCTTATACGGATACTAAGGTAAACTAAAGCCTTATTTAAGCTAACTTAGTAAAAACCTTTTAAGATATAACTATAAACTCTTTTTAACGAATTCTTATTTAAGGAGTAAAAAGGATAGCTACTATTAAATAAGTAGAATTTCTTACGTATATACTAAAAAGGCTAGATAGTAGCCTCGCGGTTATAAAGGTAAGGATCGGCACTTAAATAGTAAAACGCTTAGTAGCTAATATATTATTTAGCTAAGACCTTTTAGTTCCTTACTAAAAGGACCTTATTAACTTTATATTAATCTTATAATTCGGGGCTTAAAAAGGGATTAAAGCTAAAGTTAGGATAGTTTAGCTAAGATTAATAATATATAGATAGGTAATCTACTTAGTTATTATAACGATTTTAGCTAGTTTTAGCTACGCCTTACCTATATAAGTCTAGGCGCCGCTATTAAAGCGTAATATAATATTTTTCCTTAATAACCTTAAGCTCGCTTAGATAATAATATAAGATTATAAAAGCTTTATAGCAATAAACTATTTTAAGGAACTACTAGTACTCCGCGAGGGCTAAAAAGTAAGGATAATTATAGACCTTAATAAGTAGTTTTAGCTATATAAAGAGGTTAACGCTATTATATTTTTAGCGGAAGCCTTTATAAAACATCCGGATAAAATAGACCTCGCTAAGAACTTTTTATAAAAAGATCTTATAGTAAACTATAAACTTAAAATCGGCCGAACTAAAGACCTACTTAAACTTACTACTAATAAGAGCGTTTAGATTTACGCTAAAGACTTAAAATATATATTAAAAGTCTAAGAAATTCTTTAATCGTTTCCCCGCCTTTAAAGGGATAAAGGAGTAATATATATAAACGAATCTAAATATATACGTATTCTTTTAGTAAAAGGCTAGCAATACTAATAAGTTATATTAAGATTATACTTATAGAGCGATAAAGATAAAAAGGTAGTAAATATAATATTCGGCTAGCTAACCGTATAAAGCTAATTAAAATAAGTTTATAAGCTAACCTTATTCGCAGCGCTAGTATTTATAGTATAAAAGACGGTAAATAAAAAGGAAAAGAGATAAGTAATTATAAACTTATAGGGGATTAACGCTATTACTACCTTAAATACTTACTTAATGCCCCTTTAAAGCGATATAATTAAACGCCTTTAAGGAAAAACGTTTATTAATATAGTAAACGTACGATTATTTTTCTATTAGTTTTTAATTTACTAAAACTACTAAGAAAGGTTTATAGTTATAAGCTATCGCGGGCTAAAAAGATTATTAATAATACTTATAAGCTTTAAGAACTCCTTAGTATACGTTTAAAGGTTTATTAATAACGTCCTTTATAGATACTAAGAATATACGGCGGCTTATATTAACGATATTATTATTTGCTTTAATATAGCTAAAGAATACCTTTAATATTTAAAGGCTATATTCCGCGCCTTTTATAACTATAATATTACCTTATTTAGACTAAAGCCTTTCTTAGTATACTTATTTATATAGCTCCTTAGATTTAAAGTAGACGCTATTAGCTTAATAAATATAAATAAACGCGTATAAGCCTTAAAGGATATTGCGTTTTTAAAGAACCTTTAATAGCTTAAGAAATAAATCGGCCTTATTAAGTAGCTACGCTATATAGTCTTATATTTTGCTAAGGAAGTTAATATCTTATAATAACGAAAGATAGAGCTGCTTTAAGTAAGATAGGAAGAAGGAGTCCCTTTAAGGGGCTAAGGATAAGCTTAATACGCCGCGAAAGCCGCTTTTTAGCTTACTTTAAAAGAAAAAAAGGCCTTTGCAATTTTAACTAAAATACTTACTAAGCTTTAAACGATTTACTACTTTAACCCCGCTTAATAAATATTTATTTAAATCGATATATCTTAAGAATATAAAGTAGCGGCTATAGCTTTTTACTTAAAAGAAAGCACGGAATAAGATAGAAAGACGCTAGTAGCCCGGACTAAGGTCTAGCTTATCGTTTACTTAAGCCGCGCCCTTTAAGGCAGAGAACCTTAATATTAGCTTACGAAACTTAAAGTAGCCGGTTTAATATAAGTAGTATATAAATTACGCACTATAGTACTATCTATAAAAGCGCTATAAGTAGTCGTCTTTACTAACTATATAAGCACCTATAAAATCGTATACTAGAAATCCCTATTTTTTATTAATATAAAATCTAATAATAAGCTAGTCCTCGCGTCTTAATACTTAAGCTAATTCCTACTTAAAGTATATTATATCTAAAGTATCGAAAACGTCGTGCTAAACGCGCTTTTATATTTACTATACTAAAATAATAAGCCGGTATCCTTAAACTAAGAAGGGGAATTAAAACGTATTTAAGAAGATAAGATAATAAACCGCGTGTTCCTTTATATAGAAGTATTAATCGAATTGCCGCTCCGCTAAAAAATAATCGATAGATATACGGAGGATATATAGTAAGTAAAAATTATAGCATAGCTTAGCGATAAGGATAAGGTCCCCGGACTTTTATTCTTTTAGTTATAAGAGTTACTATACTTTATAAAGAACGATAAACGATAAAGACTATATATCTTAAAGACTTACGCTAAGGAGATCGTTAAAGATACTTATATTAAATACTTTTATACCGGCCGTACTTATATATAATAAGACTTATTTAAAAGCTTCTTAATCTTATAGCTTAATAGATATATAAAGAAGGTTATAGATAGCTATAATACTTACTACTATAACTAAACTAACTAAAGTAAGATATTAAGGTAGCTTATCCCGATTTAAAGCCCGCCGGTTTTATATTATATAATAGCGATAGACTTTATTAGCGGGCTCTTAATAGTTAAAGCTAAATAATCCTTATAAAAAGATCCTATAAAGAACTTCTTTAATACTTTACTAACTATAACTAAGAAATTCTAAAAAATATATCTCCTTATCTTAAGTAATAATTAATTTATAGCGGAAGATTAAGTATAAGCATTATATACTAAACTGCTCCGCGCTAATTAAGGGATTTTAAAAAGGATAATCTTTAACTAAGATATAAAGTTTATTTTAGCATTTTAGCGGACTTTATAATAAGCCTTCGGATCGAAGCTTTTTATATTTACTACTTAATACCCTTAAACTAACGGCTTATTAAAAAGGCGAAACTAAACTATAAAAATCGCGCTACGATTTTTTACCGCTAATTTCCCGGACTTACGCTAAACTAATATGCTAGTCGCCCTTTAGTTTAGCCTTAATAATTCCTTCTTCTTAGTAATTTACGCGGCCCTTAGTAAGCTTATTATAAGGATAAGAATAAATAACGGCCTTTAGTTCTTTAATAACTACTTATACCTATAAAACTAAGAGGTCTTATAAGAAGAAGCTAAGTTAGCTATCGCTTACGCTTAAGCGGCTATAAAGAATAGATATAATAAGAAACACCGCCCGCTAGAATTTAAGCCCGGCGATTAAGTCTAGCTATAGCTTAGTAAAGGCTACTATATCGCGGATAGTAAACTAATAAAGCTTTAAGAAAGACGTACTAAGCCTTTTAAGGTTACTGCTAAAGTAAGATAGCTTATATACTAGCTGGATATAAAAAGGTCCTTTAATATTTATCCGGTCGTTTTAGTAGTATAACTACGCTTAGTAAATAAGCTAGCTATACGCTTAAGACTAGTTTAAGATAAAGGGATACCTTACTTAAATAAGTAAAAAGTAAAACAAATCTTATAAAGCTATATAATAAAGAAAGGCGGCGAAAAGCTAAGGAAGGAGTTCCTTATAGCTTAAAAAGGCTAGCTAAGCAGCTATAACTTATAAGTAAACGAAAAAGCGGTCTTTTTACTAAAAATCGTAAAAGCCTTTAAAAAAGCATAAGAGGAGTTAGCTACTTAAGTAGTTCGGATAAGAGCATAACGCGCGGCTTTTATAACTTAATATAAAACTCTTTAACTAAGAGAATTAAGCGTTTAAGCTTAAGTATAAGACTTAAAAGCTACTATAAGTTATAAGAAACTATAACTTACTATACTTAAAGTAATTAGTTATTTTAATAATAATATACTGCCGTTTACTTTAAGTAATAAGGCCTTTTTAGCTTTATAGTATACCTATTTAAAATCTCTTCGCCGCTTACCTTTTTTCCTTTCCTTTTTTTTATAACTATATTTCCCTTTACCGCTAGTAATAGCTTACCGCACCTTGCTTACTTTTATATATATAACCTTTTTTACTTTAAGCTTACGATCTTTATACTCTTATTTTAAGTCTTTTTATCGTTTAATATCTCCTATAGCTAAGACTAGCTTTTCTATAACTACTTTTTTAGCCCGCTTTTTTATAAGCCCTTATACCTTTAATATAAAGGATATAAGTAAGCGCTTAAGCTCTATAAAAACAAGGCGGCTATCCTCTATAGCCTTAAGTCCCTTAGCGAGAGTTAAAACCTTTAGGTTTAAGCTTTTATATAAACCTACGCCGCTTTTTATAGCCGCGCTTAAGCTAATAAATTCGACTTAAACTATAATACTATAAAGGACGGCCTATACTACCCTCTTTAAACACTTAACTTAAATAACTCGCCTCCTAGCCTTATACTATAGCGTAATCTAAATAGTTAGTTTCGCGGTAACTTAGCTATACCTCTTACTTAGCTCTTACTATCTAAAAGCCCCCGCTGCTTATATATTTTTTAAGGTATAGCCGGAAATCTTTATTAGCGGAATAACTAGCTAATACTTAACGCCTTTAAGTTAGCTAACCTCGCTATAGTCTTAAGATTTATAATAGCCGCTATAGCTAGCGGAAACCCGCTTTAGCTAATAACTAAAACAATATCCGCGCTATCTTTAACTATATATTTAAGGCTTAGCTTAACTAGTTTATAGCTAGGTTTATAGCGGCGTTTTAAGCTACTATAGCTAAAACCTTATCTCGCTTTCTATATAGTTTAACTTATACTATAAAATCCTTTTCCTAGCTTATAGCCGCTATAAGCCTTAAGGACTTATTCGGTCCCGCTTAGCAAACGCTCTTCCCGCTTACTACTATACTTAGCCCGGCTATATAAAGGCGTATAAGCGCTTTATTATAGTTTATCTACTATCCCTCCTTAACTAAAGGAGATAGCGATAACTAGCCTCGCGATATATTCTGCCGCTTAATCTTATAAGAGCCGCTAGTAATAACTAATATAATCCTTAACGGGCCTAGCTTCGCGGGCCTATACTTTAGCGACGAGATTTTAATAATTAAGAGTTTCCGCCTAGCTATAAACTACGCTAAGTTCTACTTATAGGCCCGCGAAGAGTTTAAATATAACTTAACTTTAACTTAAGTAATAAAATCCCTAGGCTTTAATATCTACTTTATTAGCTATACTAATTATATGCTTTATATTCTCGCTTTTAAGGCCCCTTTTATAAAAAGGTTCTTTAAGATTATTAAGTATATCTAAAACCTTAAGAGCGAGGAGTAAAGTATTAAAGCTATTTAGAACCTTATAACCCGCTTTTAAGCGGGAATATAAACGTTTAATACCTTAATATTAACTATACCCGTTAATATTAACGGGACGGCCTACCCTTACCTTAATACCTTCTTAATAGCTAAACGCGCGTTAGTTAGCGGAAAGGCGTAAGTAATAGCGCTACGTAAAAAGGATAATAAGTTAAAAAGCTTAGCAACGGAAAGCAAGGGATAACTACGATAGCGGTAGTAAGTAGGATATAATATCTCGCTTATAAGCGGCTTATAAGGCTAGTAAGTAATATAGGAAATTTAGCGGAGGATTAAAAAAAACGGTATAAAAAAGTAAGTAGGATAATAATATAAAATAAGGCCTAAATAAAGCTAGTCTTTTATAACGTATCCCGCTAAGGAATTTAAGTATTCTTTAGCGCGGAGACTCCTTACTACTTAATAAGTGCTTAAACGTATACCTTAAAAGAAAGTTAGAAAAATTTACTATAAGTTTTAGCTAAACGCGCTAATCGCCTTAATAAAGATAAAGATAATTAATTAAGTAAGAGGTAAGGATTTATAATAAGAGCCGCTTATTAACTATCTTAAGCTACTTAGCTACTATTAGCTAAGTAAGCCGAAAAAACTATTAAAAGGATAAGGATAGCGCACTATTAATATAGCGTAAAGACGCTACTATAAAGTTATTACTTAGCGCCCCTTTTACTTTATTCTTACTTTAAACTAATAAGGACGTTAGCTTTTCTTTTTTACTTTAAGAAGTTATTATAAAATCTAAACGGCTATGCCCGGACTCCTTACTTTACTCTTAAGGAAGCTTTATAAAACCCTATAATAAGAACGCTTAAAGCACGCACTATAAAGGCTCGCTTAAAGAGATATAACGAATATTATTAAGCAGACCCCGCTAAGGTCTTTAAGATATTACTATAAAGGGTTAAGAGCTTACTTAACTATAGTTTACGACGTCTTTAACTATAGAAAATACTATAAACACTACTAAGCGGATTCCGCCGGTATTTTTAAGGGATATTTAAGGATTTCTACGGGATATCTTAACTATAGTTCGACTTGTTTTTAACTAAAGAAGCACCTTAAAAGATATAAGATAAACCTTACCGCGATTTTTAAAAGATATTTAAAAATATTAAGGGGATTTCCCCGACTATAGTTTATAGTGTTTTTAATTAAGCTTATACTTAGTTTATTAAGCGATTTTACGAAGATATCTCCGGTTTATCTATATACTATAGATAGTATAGTTAAAGACCTTTACAATTAGCTTAAAAAACTAAGTATAAAGTAGCTAACTATACCTTTAAGAATAAATAAGCTTTTTACTATTTTTAAACCCTTATATATGTTTATATATAGTAATTAGTCCGTTATACCGGCTTAATTAGCAGTAATTAGTCCGTAGTATTAGCTTTAACTAGCGGTAATTAGTTTATAGTCCTAGCCCCAACCGGCGGTAATTAGTCTACGCTTTATCCCCTTATTCTTATGCTATAAGGCGTAGTATTATCGTCTTAAGAAAAGAGTAACTTTATTATAAGCTTAATCTAAAGGGTATTTAGTAAGTAAGGAGCTAAATAGTTTTAAGGTTAGCTTATTCTTACTTTTTTTATTTAAAGGATAATCGATTTATTTAAGTAATACTAAATTTAGTTTACTTAGTTATATAAGTTTTATTGTTTTATAGTTTTTCTTTTATTAATATTTTAAAAGCAAATTGCTGTTTAAAGGGTAGTAGTCTTAGCTTAGCTAAGTAAGACTTATTTTATATCTTATTTAGCTTTATAAGCTATTATAGTATAGTACCTTAAAAAAGGGTAAAGGAGATTATTAAACTAGTATACTTAGTAGGCCGCGGCCTTTTTTACTTTTACGGCCTACTTATCTTAAAGTTTTATTATAAGCGCGGTAAGAAAAGGTATTAATTATTAAGATTAAACTTAAAAGCTAATAAGAGCTTCTTACTAAAGAAAATATCGTTTAGTATCTAACTTTTTATAAGATAAGTACTTAATCGTGCGATATAGTTACTTTTAGCTTAGCGGATATTTAAAGGATTTTTATTTAAATAAGTAAGAATTACTAATATTTACTATACTTTATAGTATAAGGATAAAAGAATAAGGCGCGGACTAATTACTACTAGTTAAGGCCGGTATTATAAACTAATTACCGCTAGTTAAGGCCGGTACTATAAACTAATTACTATTAATTAAGCTAGTATAATAGATTAATTACTATATATAAATATATATAAAGGTTTAGAAATAGTAAAAAGCTTATTTATTCTTAAAGGTATAGCTAGCTACTTTATACTTAGTTCTTTAAGCTAATTTTAAGGATTTCTAACTATACTATTAATAGTACGTAGATAAACTGTAAATATCCTTATAAAATCACTTAATAAACTAAGTATAAGCTTAGTTAAAAATACTATAAACTATAGTTAAGGAAATCCTTTAAATATCCTTAAATATCCCTTAAAAATCGCGGTAAGGTTTATCTTATATCTTTTAAGGTGCTTTTATAGTTAGAAATAAGTTAAACTAAAATTAAGATATCCCGCGGAAATCCTTAAATATCCCTTAAAGATATTAGTAAAATCCGCTTAGTAGTTTTTATAGTATCTCTTATAGTTAAAGACGTTATAAACTATAGTTAAGTTAGCTCTTAACCCTTTATAGTTATATCCCGGAAACCTTAATAAGGTCCGATTAATAATATTCGTTATATCTCCTTAAGTAAGCCTTTATAGTACGTGCTTAAAGCGTTCTTATCGCGGGTTTCTATAAGGCTCCTTAAGAGTAAAGTAAGGAGTCTAAGCGTGGCCGTTTAAATTCTATAATAAAAGCTATTACTTAGCACCCTTTTTACTTTATTTTTACTTTAAACTAATAAAGATATTAACTTTTCTTTTACTTAAAGTAGTTCTTATAAAATTTAAGCGGCTAAGCTTAAACTCCTTACTTTACTTTTAAGGAGCTTTATAAACCTTATAATAAGAACGCTTATAGCACGCGCTATAAAAACTTACTTAAGGAGATATAATAAATATTATTAAATAAACCTTGCTAAGGTTTTTAAGATATAACTATAAATACTTAAAAGCTTATTTAAGTATAGTTTATAACGTTTTTAACTATAGAAAATACTATAAAAGCTATTAAATAAATTCCGCTAGCATTTTTAAAGGATATTTAAAGATTTCCGCGGGATATCTTAACTTTAGTTTAGTTTATTTTTGATTAAGGAAATATCTTAAAAGATATAAGATAAACTTTACTATAATTTTTAAAGGATATTAAAGGATATTTAAAGGATTTCCTTAACTATAGTTTATAGTATTTTTAACTAGGCCTATACTTAGTTTTTTAAGTAATTTTATAAGGATATTTATAGTTTATTTAATTTTAAATAATTAACGGCTTAATAGTATAATAAGATATCCTTAAAATTATCTTAAAGAGCTAAGTATAAAGTAGTTAAATCTACTTTAAGGAAAGGATAAGCTTTTTACTATCTTTTAACCCTTATATACGTTTATATATAGTAATAAGCTTATTATACTAGCTTAACTAATAGTTATTAGTTTATAATATAAGCTTTAACTAGTAGTAATTAGTCCGCGCTTTATCTTTTTATTTTTATATTATAAGGCGTAGTATCTTTTCTTTTATAATAAGATTCTAAATAATTTACTATTATAAGGGATATATAGCTACGTATCACACTATGATTTATTAATATATTATAGCGAAATCTCTTTAATGTTAATAAAAAGATTATTTTTATACTTTAAGAATTATTATTTAAAATAAGTAAGTTCCTTATCTTAAGGAATAGCTTTATTATTCTTAAGCTTATTAGTTTTTTGCCTTGTTTACAAACTTCTTAGTAAATTTTAATTCTATTTACAATACTAAGAATCTTAGTCCTTTTTTTAAAACTAGTTTATTTAAGTTACTAAGCTTCTTAATAGCTTTAAAAACTAAATCTTTAATAATAATATAATCTTTTATTATAATATTCTTAATAAAAACTTTTTGAATACGAATTATGTTATTATATTGTTTAAGGTTATTAGACTTTTTTTACTGTATTTTTAACTAGTTTTTAAGCATATCTTTTAAGAATTGTTTTAATTTTAACAATATCTTTAAATAATAATTCTTATTATAAAGATTATAATTTATCTTAAAATACTCGTTATATTGTTTAAACGTATCTTTAATAGCTAAGTTAAGGAATTTTATATCTTCTTTAAGCGTATTAGCTAGCTTATTTTTTCTCCTTAAGATCGTTTTTATCTTTAATTAAAATTAATAATAGATATAAAAAAAGATTTATAGTCTTTTTTTAGCTTTATTATCTTATTTATAAAAGCTAGGTTATTATCTTAAAGGTTTTTAATAATCGTTTTATTATACTACTTTTAAAGTAAAAGTTATTTAATTTTAATCCGGTTATTAATATTTTTTAATATAAGTTCTTTTTTATTAGCTTTAATATTCATTTTAAGGTTTTCTATAAAAACATTAGTATTAGTTATAAGCTTTTTTATTACTATAGCAGGTTTATTATAAGTTTTTCTTAGTTTAAAAAACTAACTACTTTTTTACTTATCCGACTTATATATAAAGTAGTCGTTATTATAGTCTTTAGTTTAAAATAACTACTTATAAGCCTTATCCTTAATAGTAATAACTATATTAAGATACTTTATAAAAAAAGCGTAAGGCTTTTTAATATCTTTTTTCTTATAAGTAAGCTCTTTATCTATTTTATTAAATTTAAGGTCTTTAAGATTATAGCTATTATTATCTTCCGTATTTAAAAGCATAATATTTATATTAAAATAAAAAGTATTTTCGTTGTTTTTATTAATAGTCTATAATAAAGTTTTAAACTTATAAATATTCTTAGTCTTAAAAGTATTCCTTTATAAGTTATTTAAGCTATTTACTTTTAGCTTTATCTTAAGTTCTTCTTTATAAAGACCTTTTATAAGCAAACTAGTCTTAAATAAACTAAAAGTTAGTATAATAAGCTTAGTATTAATTTTAGTATTTTTAGTAAAAAGTAATAGTAAAGTATACTGCGGATTAAAAGCTAAAAAAAGTATTATTTTCTTAAATAAGTATATTCTTTCCCTTAAAAGATATTATAAGCTATACTATAATTAGAGCTATAGTTATACTATAGCGAATAGCTTAAGGTTAAGCTAATATATAGCTAAAGTTATATATAACTTTACTTAAACTTAGATTAAGTTCGGCTTAAACTTAACTTTAGTACGGGCTACTTAAGTAACCCTTATAACTAAAAAGCTATATAGCTTAAATAAAGTTTTCCTTTTTTTTTCTTAGCTTTAAATAAATAATTATTTAGCTATATACTATTAAACTAATTATACGCTAGCTTTTAATATATTTAAAGCTCTTTTAAAATAAGGTTATATAACTTAAGAAGAGACTTACTACTAATAATTTAGCATAAGTAAGAAGGCTACTTAGTATAAAGAGGCTATACTTAAAGATAGTAAGAGGGAGGGCTAAAAAAGGCCGATATGTAAATAAAGGTTAAGTAAGCAATTCTTTTACTATAAATCCAGGCTATTAGGATAAGCTACTAAGTTTACGTAAGCTAGTAGGAAATTTAATAGCTAATAAGGTAATTAAAAGCCTTAATTAAAAGTTAAAAAATATAGTAAAGATATATATATATAAAAAGGCTAGCTTATTAATAAGCGGCTTAATACTACCTTATAATATAATAGTAAGAGCTATAACGCTTATAAGAAAAAATGAAGTAATAAAGAAAAAAGACTAAAAAAAGCAACTCTTAGCGCTAAGAAAGTTTAATAGCTAGTATAGCTACTTTATACCTTAAGTATAATATATATAAAAGAAGTATAGGATTAACTAAGACTTTCTTTTAAGCTTAAAGGGGGTTTTTTCCTTAATTTATAACTACTTAAATATTAAGCTATAGTAAACTATAGCGACTTATTATAATATTAGTATATATTAGGGCTATAGTTATTAAAAGTTCTTTAAGTACTTTAACTTAATCTACCTTAATATAGATATTTAATTACGGTTTATAGCGGCTATCCGCATAATTAAATAAAGCGAGAACGAAACGTTTATAGCGTTTCTCTTTAATCTTAAGTAAAGGCTTTTTAAAGCTAAAAGGGGATTATAGCTATATAATATATAAATTATGTTTTTAAAGGGCGCTTTAAGCTTTTACTTTAAGGAGGCACTTATAAATAGTTAACCTCCTGACTTTTAGCTTTTTAGCGTATATTAATCGAGTAGTATAAATTATAGTAACGCTAAAAAGGGTTAAGTAAACTAAGTAGCCGTTTTAAAGCTAAAGAAAGGTAATAATTAAAGCAACCTAAAACTAAAAGGACTTAAAAGGCGATATCTTAATAAATAAAATTAATATTATAACTTAGCTAAGATAGGAGCAAAGCTAACTTAATATTTAGAGGTGCTATACTTATAAGATAATAAAGTATATCGCTTGCTTTTATAAAAAGTAGAAAAAAGGAACTTTATAAGTACTTATAGCTACTACTAAGGAAGTAATTAAAGTAAATTTTAATTTAAGAAAAAAAGAACTTTAGTATAAAATCGGGCTTTAAAAGAAAAGAAGAAATAATAAATAGCTTAAAAGTTAATAAAAAAGCACTTAACGCTAAACTTAGTACTACTTAAAGTTAGTATTAATAAAGAAAAAGGCTAAATATACTTATAAATATAAGCTAGAACTACTATATTATAATAAGTAAGGGGGTAATAATAAAGCTATAAATACTATTTATAAAGAAAATAAAGAGGCTATTATAGCTTTTCTTAAAGAATATATTAATACTTTAATAAAGAGAATTATAGCGTTTAAGATAAAGATTAATAGTTACTTAATATAAACGTTAACCTATATAGTACTAAAGTTAAGCTATAATATACTCTTAAGGAGACTATAAATAAGGAAGAATAAAGGAATCTATAATACTAAAAAAGAGCGGATTTAGTATAGAAAAGCGGGGATTTAAATTAGCTTTTAAAAGTTAAAAAAAGCCGTAAAGATTATAAATATCTAAGAAGTAAAGATAAAAAGCGCCGCGGCAAAGTATTAATAGGAAAAGACTTAAAAGAATAGTTAAAAGCGGCAATAAGTGTTTAATATAAAGGTAGTTATAATAAAAGATATAAAAAAAGCTTTTTAGCTAAAAACGCTTATTAACTTAGCAGACTATATTTAAGCTTAAGCACTATAAGCTTACTTAAACTTTTTTATACTTATAAAGGCGCTTAAGTAGCCCTTATTTTTACCAGGCGTAAACTATAAGATTTACTTTACTTTAAATAAAAATAGTAAAAAACCGCTATTATTATAAAAGCCTTTATATAATATATTAAAAGAAGAACTCCTTATTCTTTAAAAGACTTTAAATAAGTTACTAAAAGCGAACCTTATCTACTTAAGTAGCTTATTAGCCGCAGCGCTAGTATTATTTATAAGGAAAGCTAACAGCTGCTTATACTCTTATTATAACTACTAAGCTTTAAATATAATTATAAAAAGGGATTAGTATATACTATTATTAATTATAAAAATACTAAGGATATTAATAAAGACATATTAATTTATAAAACTTAATATTATTATAGCGTTTTATAAGATTAAAATCGTAAAAAGCTATAAGTTTAAAACAGTCTTTTAAATAAGGTTTAAACTATTTAAGTAGTAAGTATTATTATAAAGTAAGTAAAGGCTAATATATAAGTACCGTCCGTAGTATTATAATAATAAGCTATAAAGAGCCTGCTTATATAGAGCGGGTTTGTATTTATATATATAGACTTAGCCCTCCTTATATAATAAGGCTTAAGCTATAGCTTAAGTCTTTATAACCCTATAAGTTAAAGACTTTAATATAATACCTCCGCTCCTTATACTATATAAAAGGGCTTAAAGCTATTAGCTATTATAAAGGGCTATTAGCTATTATAAAGGGCTACTTAGTCCGCGGCCTTATAAGCGCGGGACCCGTATTATAATAAGTAAGGCCGTATAATAGCGGGTTTAATAGCTTTACCCGCCGCCGCCGCCCGCCTTTAATCGGCCGGCTACTTATTAAAAGGCCCGTTTGCTTATTAAGCGGCCCTTATATCCGCCTTTAATAGCCCGGCTATATATTAAGCGGCCTATTTATCGTCGTTATATTCCGCGCTTTAAGTTAAAGGCTATAAAGTATAAATACCTTATCCCTTTACCCTTAACCCTCTTTTCCTTCTTTTTCCCTTTAAACTAGCAATAATAATAATAGTAGTATTAATAGTAGCGGTAATAGCAATAATAATACTATAAGTATCGCCTTCTTATATATAAAGCGAGCGCTTTAAAGCTAATATTTATAGGAATAATATATCGTTTAATATATTAATACTTATATTAAAGCTCCTTAATAACATTAAGTCTTTAAAGTGCCGTACTTATACTACTACCGCCGCTTATATCGCCGCCGTATTTTTAGCTATACCTAAGCCGATAACGTCTTTATAAGTAATTATACTATTACTAGCCCCTATAACCTTACCCCTTAGTAGCCTTCTCGCTACTTTTAAAACCGCTAAAGTAAGCGCTATAAATCCGCTCTCCTTAATACGCTTACCTTATACTAACTTTATAACTTAGTATAAGCGGTAAGTATTGCTTAGCGCCGCTTATAATAAGTTTTATATACGCTACCTATTAAGCGGCTATGCTTATTATAAGTAAGTAAGTCGCTTTAGTAATAGCTACTTTACTTATACTTATATTAACTATATTTATAAGGCGGCTCCGGCTATTTTTATTACTACTAAGTTAGCTTAAAAGGCTAACTTTAATAATAAAGCGGCTTAAGTATAATTAAAAGCCGCCGCCGCTACTTACTACTACTTACGCTTACTTAAGCGAATAGGCTATATACTTAAATAAGCCCCCCTCTTTTTCTTCTTACTACGCTTATTATAGCGATTAGCGCTAACTCTCCTTAATTAAGAATACCGCCTTTATAGCGCTATTAGCAGTGCCTTTATCCGTCCCCGCTATCTTTATCCTTACCGCCCGCACTACCCGCTATAGCGCCGCCGCTAGCTTTATTATGCCCGCCGCCGCCGCCGCCTCTTTTAACCTATTTACCGCTACCGCCGCTTAGATATCTAAGCTAAAAGGCCGTCTCTACGCCTTAAAGGCCGCCGCCGCCGCCTTTAAGGATAAGGAGAAGGAAAGGGAGGATAATAATAATAATAAAGAAAAGACTAAAGATAAGGATAAGTTTTATAAGCATTAGTTACTTAAGCTAGCCGGCCTTAAATATAACTTCTTTTTCCCTTTTGCTTAATAAAATGCTTTAAGTAATAAAAAGGCTAAGGTTATCTTTTATTTCCGCTTAAGGGGAAGCTATTAATCGCTAAGTTTATTGTTTTTATTTACTAGCTTATAAAGGGCTTTAAACTTATTTTAAGCGTTAGCGCTTATAAGCTTTAATATAAGCTTTTAAGTTAGGTTTAAGTAGCTATACTACTTAATAAAAACCTCCCGCCGCTTACCTTTACTTACTTTTTTTTAATAAGCTGCTTTTACCTCCTTAATTATAAGTTCCTCCTCCTTTTTAACTAAAATTATAAGGGGCTTAAGGTCTATAACTACTTATTTAAGTAAGGGGTCTTAAGCCGCTTAGTATAATAAGTTTATATTAATCTTATTATATATTCTTAAAGGCAACCCTTTAAGCCTTATAACTTATAAGCTAATAACTCTTTTTACTATAAACTTTATATATAGCTAGTTAAGCTTCTTTTTTAAGCGGCCGGATTAATAATTCTAAAGGTCTAATTAAACCTTATTTCTTAGTATGAAACTCTTTACTAAAGACTTAGACTTATTAGCGTGCCGCTCTTAATTTTACGCGGCTGTTATTATTGCCGATTAGTAATAGTTTATAGTCTCCTTAAGTTTTTAAACGAATCGAGTCGCCTAAGCTTTTAGCGAGGCGGTTAGGTGCTTTTCCGCTGCTATATTTATTACTTAAGGTATTAAGGAGGGGGGTTTAAAGCAATATAATATAAAGAAAGGGGTTATGCCGATAAACGCTTAAGGCTTATTATTTAAGGTAAGCTACGCGGCTAAGAGCTAGAGGTCTTATTTTACTTAGTTCTAAGCTACTATAGCTTATAAGTAAGCCTATACCTTTTAATTAACGCGTTTTAAGCCCTTATTAATCTATAGGTAATACGTAAAGCTAAGTAGCTAAGTAACTTAAAGTAGCTTATAAAGGTATTACTAAAAGCGCCTTATTTAGTTAAAGCCTTTATTGCTTATAATTAAAGTAAGCTAGCTATATATCTATGCTTAGTATTAAAGGAAACGTTTTATATATATCTTTACTTTTTAAAAAGTATTAGCTTAAGCACTACTTCTTTATTAAGGCGGTCTTTAATAACCTATATATAGCGATTTCTCATTAATATAAGCGGAAGGTCTATTATAAAATCTATTTAAAGATATACTTAAAACCGGTTTAAGATTAATAGCTACTTAAAAAGCTTTTAATAAAGCGCCCGCTAAATTTTTATACGGCCGTAGATATTATAGTTATAGAAAAAGCGGCGTATATAGTGCTATATAAAGGGCTAATAAAAGTCCTTTATAAGTCTTATTACTATACTTTACTAGCCGGGGTAGCCAACGATATTAAAGTTATAAATTAGCTATACTAGCTTTCTTTAAAGCTCGTTCCTTAGCTTATCCTTTAGCGGGGCGTTCCTCTTATTAGCGTTTATTATATAAGAGGCGCGGAGATGCCCCTTTAAGTTAATATAATAGTCCGCTACTTATACTTTTAATTATAGCTTCGGATTTAAAGAACGTATACTAGACTTTATAGCGCGCCGCACGCTCTTATATATACGGTCTTAAGAAGCTAGCTTATCTTAAAGACGCTAAAGGCCCTTATTTTAAAAGATTCTTACCGCTTAAGCGCCTAAGCTTACTTAGTCCCTTAAACTTAGTGCTTTAAGAGGCGCTAGTAAGAAGGGCGGGATACCCGCTTTTAATATAGCGGGCGGGTCTACCCCTTTAAGCGAGGGGGTTAAAGGCTCCTTAATAAGAGAGACCTTAATATACGTGCGTAACGCTGCTTGCGGAATAAGCTATAGATCCCGCGCTTTAATATCCGCGTTTATAATACGGTCTTAGTCTTATTAAGAAAGCGCGTTTAAGATAGCGGAGTCCTAACCTAGCCTATACTTAATCTAAAAGTTAAAGTAGGATAGGTACTTAGCTTAATAGGCTTACCGCTTAAAAAGGTACTAGTAAGTTATAAAATACTTAAGGTTTTAGTAGTTTATAAAGACTTTAAAGCTCTTATAACTATAAAGCTCCGCTTATTATTACTTAAGATAGCTAATAATAGTAAGTATCTTTTTATTATAAATAGCGTAGTTTCTTTTTACTAAAGTTGCCTTTTTTAAGTAAAAGGCTATAAGCTGCTTTTACCCTTTTACTTCTTATAAAAGCGTGCCCTTAGGCGCCGAGCCGCTATAGTTTGCTTTTACTATAGTAGTGCGGTTAAAATCCTATTAAAGTAGTACTAAGGCTTATAAATATAAGTCCTTAAGCGTATAGAACGCGCCTTTTTATATAAGTCCTTAATAAAAAGCTACCTTTTTCCTTATAATCTCGTTTAACAGTATAACGATTTTAGAAAACTTATAAATAAATATCTAGTAGTAATTAGCAAAGCTTAAGAAGCTTTATATACTAGTTTATATTATTAAGGTATTATAATCCTAAATCGCTTATATCTTAACGGGGTCCTCTTTAATACCTACGCTAGTATAAATTATAAACTTAAGGTATTTTATACGCTTTGCTTTTAATTCGCACTTATTTAAGTTAAGGTATAAGCTATATTAATAAAGACGGTTTAAGACTTTCCGCACTTTTTATATATAGTTCTTATATAAGCTACTATTATAAATAAGGATATTATTAATATAAGTAAAGGCGAACCTATCGAGGAAATTATAAAGAACGGTATTCTATAACGTTAAAACGTAGCTAGGGCCTTAATAAGACTAAAAGGGGTTACTAGCTACTTAAATAAAGCGTAATAAGTACGGAAAGCCGTCTTTTACTTCTTACCCTCCGTAATCCGCACCTTATAAAACGCCTATATAACGTTAAGCTTAATAAACTACTTTGCTTTTAATAAGTTACGGAGCGTATTGAAGATTAAGGGGAGCGGGTAATAGTCCGGCCGCATAATTACGTTAAGGGCTTAATAGTCGTAATAAAAGCAGATTCCGCCCCTTAGTTTTTAAATAAAGAGCACTAAGGCGCCTACCTTAAAGCTACTCGCTTAAATAAACCCCTTATTTAAAAGGTCCCGAAGCGTCTTTTTAAGTACTAATAACTCGGCCTGTAATATACTATATAGCGGCT
This sequence comes from Ophiocordyceps robertsii, assembly GCA_027405785.1. Taxonomy (NCBI): domain Eukaryota; kingdom Fungi; phylum Ascomycota; class Sordariomycetes; order Hypocreales; family Ophiocordycipitaceae; genus Ophiocordyceps; species Ophiocordyceps robertsii. The sequence continues at coordinate 25,570 of JAPEBW010000503.1, read as the reverse complement.
TAAAGGGCGCGGGGAACTCCCTTCCTTACTTATTTATATAGATAAGGATCCTATAATTAACTCCCGGCTTATAAGGGTTAAGCTTATCGGCTTTATACTTTATAAAGAGCGGTAATAAGTTATAGGAGCGCTATAAGATTACCCTCTATAAGTCTATAAGCGATTTTGGCGTCTTAGTCTTTAAGGCCTTATTAATATCTATAAGGCTTATAGTATAAATCGCCGTATTAGCAGCGGCCTTACCTTTTTAGCGTGCGAGCAATTAAACTATACTTATAAAGACTAAGGCAAGCACCTTAAAGGTATTAGCTAGTCTTAGTATAGCCCCTATCTCCTTAAAGGCGCCGTTAATATAGCATAGCTATATCTTTACTAAGCTAAACTATAGCCTTTTTTAGTGCGGAACTAAGAAGGACTATATATATATAAGCTAAGGCTTCCTTAAGATTAAAGGGAATTTAAGCTCCGGGATTATATATACTACGATAAGCCTTAAGTAGCTAGCTACTTTTATAGCTAGTAAGTAATACTTTTAATCTCCGTACCCTTTATTATGCTTAAAGCGCCTTTTACTTAGCGCGGGGGAATCTTCTTAATAAGCATTTATATTTAATATATAAACGCCTTATCTACTATAGTATAGTATTAATATCCCTTATTTATAAGAGGGTAAGAGACTTAAATTAATTAAGTATAACTTATATTAAAGTAAGATTCTTTTTTATATAGGCTGCTAGCTCCTGCCTTACTTATATTAATAATTGCGGCTCCGGGGCCTATCTTTACCTTAAAGCTATTTTTTTCTCTTCGCTTTATAAAAGACGGGGTCTTTATCGTTTAAGGCGAGCTAAGATAGTATATCGATTGCTATAAAGCGGATTCTTATAAAAAGACGCTTTACCGGCTTATATAAGCACTTTATAGCGAAGTAAGAGCCTGCTTTATAGTATAAGTATAACGGAAACCTTATTCCGTTAGTAATTTTAAGTACTAAAAGTACTAATATTTAGTAAGGTAAATACTACTAGATATAGAGAAGTAACTAATAAAGTAAATACCGTTAGTTATAAGTTATAACTATTAAAGTAAATACCGGTAATTATAAGAAGAGATAATATAGCTTAATAGTTAAAGATAGCTAGTATTAGCTATAAGTAGTATAAGTTAAATACGCTTATATTTAGCTTAAGCTAGCTTTAGCTAGTAATAGGGTTAGTATTAAATAGATCGACTAATGCTTTATATAATTAACCGATAATTTATATAAAGCTAAGGTAAAAGGCCTCCTTTTAAAAAAGGATAAAATCTTATAAAAGGTTTTAAGTTAAGAATATTTAGTCTTATAAGCTAATCGTAAGTAATAAAGCATATATTACTTATAACTAGTAATAAAGATAGTATAAGCTATTTTTTATTAGCCTAAAAAGTAGTTTAATAACCTTATAAGTTATATAAGGTATAAGTTATAGATTAGTATATAGAATTATATAAAAGTATATAAAAGTATATAAAAGGAAAGCCTTTTAGTAGCCTTAAAAAGGTATAAAAGAAGGTCTTTCCTCCTCCTTTACTTAACTCCTTTCCTTTCCTTCTTTTTTCTTCTTTAACTAGTTTTAATATAAGAAATCCGCATAATAAGATACCTTTACCTTATTTAGTTTAGTACTTAGCACTAAGTCTTCTTCTCCCTTTCTAGCAAGTAAATTTAAATTAAATAAATTATGCGCTATTACTTAGCGTAAAGGAAACGCAAAAGGTTTTATAATATAAAACTAGCTTATAGAAATCTTTACGAACTTAATAGCTCCGATAAAGAATACTTAGTAGTTATATACTTAGTAAGTTCTTTAAGCTATAAAGTAAGAGAAAGGTATTTATTATAATTACGTTTACTTAATTATAATAAATAAAAGAAGAATATCTGCTTTTACGATACTATAGCTAACTAGTTAGCCATAGGCTAGATCGAGGTATTTAAAGCTTTCTTATCCCCCTATAAGCTTTATAAATAGTAGTTCTATTTTTAAGATTAAAGCACTTAAACCTTATACTAAAGAATTAGCTAAGCTATAAAAGTTTATTACTTCTTTTAAAGCTTATTTTTAGTTTTATCTTCTTATAATAAATTAAAAAGTAGAAAAGGTTATATTTATATTTAGTTGCTTATAAGGCTTAGTAATAATATAGTTTAAACCGATGTTCTAGGACTATATAGATAATAGTCTTAAAGATAGGAATTCTAAGACGAAGAATATTTTTAAGAATTTTAATAACTTTAAAAAAGCTTTACGAAAAACGTTTAGAATTATAGATAAGTAATAACTAGCAAAGTATAAATTAAAAAGCCTTAAGTAAGTTACGTTTTTATCGGCTTATATAGCTCGATTTTAATAAATAACTTTTAAGTTAAAATAAGAAGATAATGCCCTTATAATGACTTTTTATAAAGGTCTTAAAGAAAAGGTTAAAGACGAAATCTACCGCTTAAATAGGCTAAAGACGTTATTAAACTATATTAATCTAGCGGTCTAAATAGATAATAAGTAGTATAAACGCTAGTAGTAAAAGAAGCACTATTTAACTCTTAGCGGGGTTATTAAGAAAAATAATTAAAAGCGATAGCGCGACTTAGTTAACGTAATAAACCTAAATACCCTTAAAGCGAGCCCGCTAAAGCCTGCTAAGAAAGCTATTTAATGCTTTAACTATATAAAGAAAGGCTATATTATAAGAAATTATATTAAGAAAAAGAATTTCTTTAAAGGAAGAAATATACTTATTTATAAGAATAATGCCCTCTTAGCTTATAATCCGCGATATACTTTACTATTACTTTTAATTTAAGATGCTAAAGAAATCCACGCTAAGCTTATTATACCGACCTTTAGTCCGTTTAAGACTAGTTTGCTAATAAAAGGTCTTTATAAAGAAGAACTTAATAAAGAAATAAAGATAAAAGCTAAAAGCTTAGACAATTAATAAGAAAATGCTTTTAAGACTAAGGATAATTATAAGTATAGAACTTCCTTATAAACTATTTATAAAAATAACGAAAACGCTTCTTATTTTAATATAAATATTATACCTTTAAATATAGAAAATAATAGTAGCTATAATCTTAAAGACCTTAAATTTAATAAAATAGATAAAGAGCTATCTTTTAAGAAAGAACATAGTAATAAGCTTTACGCTCCTTTTATAAAATATCTCGATATAGTTATTACTATTAAGGATAAGGTATATAAGTCGTTATCTTAAACTAAATACTATAAAGACGACTGCCTTATATATCTTTTAGATAAGTAAGGAAGCGGATAGTTTCTTAAACTAAAAAAGACTTTTAATAAACCCGCTATAATAACTAAGAAACTTACTACTAATACTAAGGTTTTTATAAAAAACCTTAAGGAGGATATTAAAGCTAATAAAGAGGAACTTATATAAGAAAATACTAATAACTAGATTAAAATCGAATAACTTTTACTCTTTAAATAGTATAATAAAACAACTATCGAAAACCTTTAAGACGGTAACCTAGCTTTAATAAATAAGATACTTAAGATAAAGGAAGATTATATATCTCTTTTTATATATTACTAATTTAATTAAAGATTAAGATAATCTTAAGAAAAGAAACGAAAAGCTAGCTAATAAGCTTAAAGAAGATATAGAATTCCTTAACTTAGCTATTAAAAATACGTTTAGATAATTTAGTAAGTATTTTAAGATAAACTATAATCTTTATAATAAGAATTATAATTTAGATATACTTTTAAAAGTAAAGAGATTCTTAAAAGAAATACTTAAAAATTAGCTAAAAGCTAAGTAAGAAGAAATTAATAACTAAAAGCAATAAAAAGAAATCGATTATAACGAAGGTATTAATATTTTTAGTAAAGTATTTAAGAACTATAAAGCTAGTAAAGATCTAGTTTTTAAAGCTATTAAAAAGCGTAGTAACTTAAATAGACTAGTTCCGTAAAAAGAATTAAGATCTACTAAGAAGTCGGTTAACAAGGTAAAAAACTAACGAGCTTAAGAATAATAAGGCTATTTTTTAGTAAAAAGAACTTACTTACGTTAAATAATAATTCTTAAAGTTTAAAAATAATCTTTTTATTAAAATTAAAAGGATATCGCCTTAACGTATTAGTAGATTTTAGTACGATATATAGCTATATTTCTCTTATAATAGTAAATTGTTTAAAATTACGTTATAAAAGAAAAGATAAGCCTTATATACTTCTTTTAGTAAAAGGATTACTCTTTAAGTATAATAATAATAAGATTATACTAGAAACTAATCTTCTTAAGTATATAATCGGGATTTATAACTTTAAAGATTCCTTTAACGTCTTAGCTATTAGCGATAATATTATATTAAGACTACTCTTTTTATAGAAATATAATCCTATAATAGATTAGGATAAAGGCCTTGTAAGGTTTAAAGACGATACTTTAAATATTTCTCTTTATAGTTTAATAAAGTGCGACCTTAAAACGAAACCCTTAAATAATTTAAATATAGTAATACCTAACGATAACTATATATAGAATAGTAATAATAAGGATAATAAAGCTTCCTATATAAATATTAATATCGCACTAATAGATATTATAACGAAGAACGATAAAACGACTAGTATAACTAAAGGTAATATGACTACGATTAGTATAAAGCAAGCAAAAACGACGCCGAACCTTAATAAGGATACTAAAAGCCTTAGAAATTATTATAAAGCTACTTATAATTTATTAAAAAAATCTATTAAATACCTTAAAGAATATTAAGCAGTAATACCTTAAGTAAAAAGATAAGATTAAGAAGAAACGGAATAAGAGAAAGATTAAAAAGAAGATATATAAGAATAACTTATAGTATTTAGAAGGTAGTATTAATTTAAAATACCTTAAAGAGCGAATATAGTATATAAAACGTTTAAAAGGTACTATTAACTTAAAATACTTTAAGGATCGTTTTTTAAAAATACTTAGAAATATGCTAAAAAGATATTTCGATATATTTACGCCGCTACTTAAAGATAAGCTATTACTATAAGGTAGTTAGGATGACGAAATTAAGTTAAAAGAAAGCTTTAAGCTTAGATTCTTTAAAATATATAACTTAAATAAGAAGCACTTAAAGTTATTAAGAGAATATATTAATAAAAACTTAAAAAAGGTTATATTAAAGAGTTTAAATTAAAATATAGAGCTCCTTTACTATTTGCTTTTAAGAAGAGTAAAGATAAAGAAAAGACTCGACTTTATATTAATTTTAAAGAGATAAATAACAATATAATAAAAGACCGGACTTTATTACCTCTTATAAGCGAAATGAAAGATAGATTAGCTAATAAGCAGTAGTATACTAAAGTTAACCTTAAATCTACTTATAGCTAAATACGTATTAAAGAAGGAGACGAATTTAAAATAGCCTTTAAAATATAATACGGACTTTACGAATTTTTAGTTATGCTTTTAAGATTAACTAATATACTAGCAACCTTTTAAAAGAGAATTAATTGTATATTAAACCCTTATTTAGACAGATTTTATATAGCTTATTTAAATAATCTTATTATATACTTTAATATGCTAAAGTAATACTAAAATAAAGTAGATATAGTGCTAAAAGCATTAAGAAAAGCTAGCTTATATATTTTACTAAAGAAATAAAGCTTTAATATATAAAAAGTAGAATTTATAAGGTATATAATTACTTCTTTTTATATAAGGATAGACCCTTAAAAGATTTTTAAAATTTAAGATTAGCTAATTCCTATAAATATTAAGGAAATCTTAAGCTTTATAAGATATATAAATTATTATAGGAAGTTTATATCGGACTTTTTTAAGATAGTTATACTAATATTATTAGTATTAAAGAAAGCTAAAACGGACCTTTTTAAGTAGAACTTAAAAGTAGATAAAGCTTTTAAAAAGATTAAAGGATTACTTATTAAAAAACCTATATTAAATACTTATAATATAAAGAAGCTATTAAAATTAGAAATAGATACTTTTAATTTTGCATTAAGCGCGTAGTTAAGCTAGCGCGATAAGAACAATGTTCTTAAACCTATAGCGTTTTATTAAAAGAAGCTAGTAAGTATAGAGATTTATTACTTAATTTACGATAAAGAATTCTTAGCTATTATATATGCTTTTAAAGAATTTCGGCATTATATTTTAAGAAATAAATATAAACTTAAGGTTTATATAAATTATAAGAATATTAGTTATTTTGCTATAACGTAGTAGTTAAATACTAAGTAAATAAGATAGGCTAAATCCCTTTTAGAATTTAATTATAAAATTATTTATAAGAAATGTTTTAAAAATAACTAAGTTAATATAATTAGCTAATAACCGGACCTTTATAATAAAAAAGAGCCTTATAATAAGACCGTATTATTTTAAAATAATAATAGTAATTTAAAGTTAAAGACGTTATATATACTATTTAATATAAAAGGAGATCTTACTACTTTAAAATTACTTAAGAATTCTTATAAGAACTTAAATAAGAAAAGATATAAGAATCTTAAGTAAGAGGGAAAAATAGCGTTTTATAAGAATAAGCTATTCCTTACTTTAAAGACTAAGAAAATAGTTATAACGGATTTTTATTCGCACCCTTTATATAGATATAAAGGTATTATAAAAACATATAATAAGATTAAAAACAATTATAATACTTATAACCTCTATAAGAAAATCTAAAGAGTTATTAAGTTATACGAAGTATATAATAAAAGCAAGGCTATATAATATAAGCCTTATAGTAACTTAATTCCTTTAAAGGTTCTTTTAAGACTTTAAAACTTTATAGCCTTAAACTTTATTACGAAATTACTAAAGTCTATAGATCCTATAACTAGTATAAAATATTATTTTATTTTAGTTATAGTTAATCGTCTTACTAAGTACGGCTATTTTACTTTAACGTAAAAAGCTATAAATGTAGAAAAGTTATCTTATACTTTTATAAGATATATTATAACTATTCGAGGACTTTTAAGTTCGATTATTTCGGATAAGGATTAAAAATATATTTCGAATTTTAAGTAAGGTTTAACGTAAGCCTTAAGAATTAAGGAGCAAATAGGTATAGAAAAGAGCAGGCTTATAGCTATAAGTACGGGGATTATAGAGATATAAAGAGTATATAAAAAGGTAAAGAAATAGGTAAGATGTGTGTATGTAGGGTTAATGATCTATCTAAGGTAAAGGGGGGACCAAGGCTTCCTTATATAGACAATTCCTAAGCTATAAGTGACTTAAGTGATTTAGAAAAGAGCCCCCTGTCTAGCGCAGTTATGCATAGTGGGCTAATAGCTATTGTTAGGTTAATATTATATTTATAAGCCTAGGGATTAATTCCGCAAGGAATATAAGGTGGCGCAGCGACTTAGCACGGATTATATATATAGTCTCTACACACACCTCTTCCTAATCTGCTCATATCTTGCTTATATGTGGGTGGAATAATACAAAACAATATGTATAGTCTGCAGAATTAGATAGCGGATTCAATGTATATTTCAGAGTATTTATGTTATGTGTTATATATGCTGTATTTGGCCTATAGGCTGCGGGAGAGTATATTTTACTCCCTTATATTAAGTATAAAGCATAAATTATTTACTACTTTTTACCTTACTATTAACGGAATAATAAAACGATTAAATTAAACGCTTAAGCAATATCTTAAAAGCTATATAAATTATTAGTAGGATAAATAGGTTTTTAAATTGCTTATAGCATAGTTAGTATATAATACTTCTTATTCGAAGCCTATTTAAAATACTTTAGTATTCGCGAATTATAGCTTTACCCTTAAAGCTTATAAGTCTTCTTTACTTAAAGAAGTTATAGCCGAAAAAGCTATATTAAACTCTAAGTAGTTAATTAGCTTATACGGATTTATAAAATTAAAATTAAAATATATTGCTAAAAAGATATTATATTATTATAATAAAAGGTAGTCTTTAAAACCTCTTTTATTTTAAGGTAATAAAGTATATCTTAAAACAAGAAATCTTAAGATTAATAGACTTAATAAGTCTTTAGATTATAAGAAGATAGGACCTTTTAAAGTTATAAAGAAAATAAGAAAGGTTAACTATAAGTTAGAACTTTTAATTAGTTTACTTCTATACTTTATTTTTTATATATCTTTACTAAAACCGACTTTATAAGAAGCTAAGGTAGTAAGAGAACTAAACTTAAAAAGAGTTAAAAAAAGCGAATATATAGTAAAAGCTATACTCGCTAAGAAGATAGAAAATTAAGAATACTTTTATTTAGTAAAGTAAAAGAACTATCTTAGTTCGAATAATACTTAGGAACTTATAAAGCACTTAAAAAATACTTTAAGAAAAATTAAGGATTTTAGTTAATAAAACCTTTAAAAGGAAGTATTAGCTTCTTTAAGCTAGGATTTCTTTACTATCTTAAATAGTAAAAGTAAAAAGAAATCTAAATAAGATTTTTCTTTAAAAAAGATTTATAGAAATAAAAGATTAGGGTTTTCTTAAAAGATTTCTTAAGGTTACTTTTTTTAAAGTAGGATTTCTTTAAATATTTTAAGTAGTTTTTTAAAGGTTAAAAGTAACCTATAAGAAGGGAACGTTTTCTTTCTATGTTTAAAAAGACCTTAAAAAGAGGAATATATAATAAAAACCTTATTCCGTTAGTAATCCTAAGTACTAAAAGTACTAATATTTAATAAAGAAAATACTACTAAATATAAAGGAGTAACTAATAAAGTAAATACCGCTAGTTATAAGTTATAACTATTAAAGTAGATACCGGTAGTTATAAAAAAAGATAATATAGGTTAATAGTTAAAGACGGCTAGTATTAGCTATAAGCGGTATAAGTTAAATACGCTTATATTCGGCTTAAGCTAGCTTTAAGTAATAACGGGATTAGTATTAAATAAATCAACCGATGCCTTATATAATCGAATAATACCTTATATAAAGCTAAGGTAGAAGGCCTCCCTTTTAAAGAGGATAGAATCTTATAAAAGGTTTTAAAATAAGGATATTTAGTCTTATAAGCTAGTCGTAAGTAATAAAGCGAATATTACTTATAACTAATAATAAAGATAGCGTAAGCTATTTTTATTAGTATAAAAAGTAGTTTAGTAACCTAATAAGTTATATAAGGTATAAGTTATAGATTAGTATATAAAAGCATATAAAAGTATATAAAAGGAAAGCCTTTTAGTAGCCTTAAAAAGGTATAAAAAGAGGTCCTTCCTCCCCTTTCCCTTAACTCCTTTCCTTTCTTTCTTTTTTCTTCTTTAGCTAGTTTTAATATAAGAAATCCGCATAATAAGATACCTTTACTTTATTTAGTTTAGTAGTTAGCACTAAGTCTTTTTCTCCTTTTCTAGCTAGTAAATTTAAATTAAATTAATTACGCCTTACTACTTAGTATAAAAGAAACGCTAAGGGTTTTATAATAATAAGTATTAGATATTAGCACGCTGTTTTTAAATCTTATTGCTAAAAACCTATTTAGCCCGCTGCTAAAAAGACTAACTTACTAGCATAAAAAAGGTTAAGGTCGTAGATACCTTCTTTAAGCATTTTATATAGTCGGTTCTTATTATAATTATAAAGGTATCGCTATTAATATTAATAGTAAGCGCGTTTTATAAGAGGGGGGTAACCCTATCCCCGCTTTATAAAGTGCGCTTTTATAACTTTTAAAAGTAAGGCGTCTATTTATAACCTTAAGCTACTTTTATAAAGCGGCTAATATACTTACTATATTTAAACAGCATAATAATTAAGATAAGTAGCTTGCGGAGCGCTAAGGTAATTAAGTTCCGTAGCTATATTAGCTTCGCGCTATCTTCTTATATTATAATACCCGCCGCTTAAAAGAAGGTCTCTTTAAACTTAAGGAGGAACTTCTTAAAAAACTATCTATCCTTTTATCTAAAGGTACGTAGCTTATCCTACGCCTTTTCTTATTTCTATATATTGCTAAAGGTATAGATAAGGTGCTAGAAAAAGTTTTAAGGGTCTTAGGAGTTATTATAGCCCCCCTTTTCCTAAAAGCCCGCGATCTTTTATATTTAAGGCTCCGGTAACGTATATAGGAGCGCGTACTAAACGGCGCTCTCGCCGCTATTAAGGCCGTATTCCTTATTAATATAGTATTTCGCTTATAGCCGGCTAAGGAAAAAGTAAAAGCTCTCCGGCTTCCTATCTTATATCGGCTATAAGAGCGGCTTCCGCATTATAATAACTATAAGCGCCGTTCTTAGCGCGGTAAATACTATAAAGGTTAAAATAGGCTTTATAGTTAGCCCCCTTAGTGCGGCGAGGAAGTTATCCCTTTAGCCGGCTAACGCACTCTTTAACGCCTTTAAGGTGTTTCGTTATAACTTTATAATAGCGTCGTCCCGCTTTACTTAAAGCGGAGCTCCTGCTATTATACTATTAAATAAGTTTATAATTAATAGCTTATACTATTATAAAGTAAGTAAAGACTAGTATATAGGTGCTGTTTATAGTATTATAATAATAAGCTATAAAGAGCCTACCTATTTACGGCGGGTTTATGTTTATATATACAGACCTAGCCCTCCTTATATAATAAGGCTTAAGCTATAGCTTAAGTTCTTATAATCTTATAAGTTAAAGACTTTAATAAGTATACTTATTTAGCTTTATAAAAATACCGGCTACCTTTTAACGCTATATTAATTAAGTGCTAAAAAACCACTTTTATAAGTTTATTATAGCGTATATAAATAACGTGCTAATTTAATTATTAAGGTTACTTTGTAAATATTAAAAAAAGGTAGTAAAAGTGCTTAAAAAGCTATTAAAACTAAGCTTTATATTAAATCTATAAAATTATAACTTTATAATAAAAAAAGTAAAGTACTTATATCCTATTATATAAGCTTAAGGTAAGGTTTAATATAACTTAAAGAAAATTTAAGGTATTTAAACGTATTAAGCGCTAAAAAATATAAAGGGTATTTAAAGCTTCTTTAAGTTTTCGAATTACTACTATACTTCTATCTTTCTTTATACTAAAGCCTTATTATACTTAAATAGTCCTTATAAAAAAAACGCGACTTTTTTATAGATTAATAAGTATTAAGCCACGTTTAAATTTATTAAAAAAACCTTTTATAATATACTAATATTATAATTAAGTATTACTATTTATATATATATATCTCTCTATTTATATACACGCCTTAATTTAAAAATACGTACTTATGCTAGCCCGCCCCGCTTATTTATACCGCGCCCGCTTAATAAGTACTTATACCTTTTTAATGCCTACGCCTATATATATAGCTTATATACGTAGCCTATATATAGCGCTCTTAGCTATAGCTTAATTTGCTTAAAAAACGTATTTTTAAAGCTTTCGCGAGATATACGCATAGCGCGGCCTATTAATTAATCCGGGCCGGTGCTATAAGTAAAGATATAAGTGCGCCCTTAATGCCCTTAATACTATACTAGCGGCGGCAATATAGCTACGCGCCCTTAATTGCCTTAACGCCGCTTAATTCCCTTAATACTACTATATTACTACGATTTATAAGTAAGTATAGGTGCCTTTCTCGCCCTTAACGCTATACTAGCAGCGGCGATATAGCTATACGCTTTTAATTGCCTTAACGCCGCTTAATTCCCTTAATAGCCGCTTAATTCCCTTAACGCCGCTTAATTCCCTTAATGCTACTATATCGCCGCCGCTAGTAAGTAAGTATAGGTGCCTCTCTCGCTCTTAACGCTATACTAGCGGCAGCGATATCTTAAAGCTATATCGCCACTTAAGGCCGTATCGCCGCTTAAGGCTATATCGCCGCCGCTAGCGCTATAAGCGCCCTTATTGCCCTTACCGCCCTTACCGCGTCTTTTTCTTAATCCTTTTCTTTTTATATTGCTTTAAGCTAATAATCTCTCTTATAATACTATAAAGGATATTAAGCTATAGCTAAGTTTATCGATCTTATTATAAGAGAGGTATCTTTAAACGCTTATATTAAGCCACTTTAAGCTAGCTTAATTTAAATTAAGTAGCCTTTATAGCGGCGTAGCTAGCTATAATGCCTTTATTAATACGTCTTAATATTTAAGGGAGTTAAGTATAAGTAGCTTAGTATTATAAAGCCGGCCGCGTATAACTATAACGATATTAAGATCGCGGATTTAAAGTAGTAGCTCTTTAAGGTCTTAAGAGTTATTATTAGTAGTAAAATATATAGAAAAAGGAGGGGTCTTTATTAATAGCTTTTTAAGCTATTATTATATAAGAATATTATGCTTTTTAAGCATTAGCTTAGCTTAAAGATATTAAAAGATTATATATATATAAAGTAAGCTAAGCTATAATATAAAGCGCTAACTATAAAGCTATAATAGCTAGGGCTTTTAAGTTAATAAAGGCATCGTAGTAATAGTAAGTTAATACTATATAGTAAGAAGATTAATAGCTTAATAAGTAACTTTTATATTAAGGCCTTTAAGCTAAGATAACGACTTAAAAAACCGCCGCCTTTATTAAATCTCTTTTTAAATAGCTATTAATATATAGGATATCTCTTTATTTTTCATTATTTAAATAAAGGTATTATAAAGATATAAGAGGTTAAAGGTGCTTATAAGTTAATAAGACTTTATATCTTTATAAGCGGTCTTAATTAAGCTATTAACCCGCTAGCTAAAGTTATAATAGCGGCTAATAAAGCAGTCTGCTTACTACTCTTATTATAGTATATATTCGTTTAAGATATAAGTTACGATATAGCTTTAGTATTACTAACCGAATTGCTAATCGAGCTGCTACTACGCCTTATAAAAATCCGCTTTTATCTTTAAGTAAATAACGCGCTTTTAAGCTAGTAAGATTCCTTTATAGCTAAATTCGACTTCTTTATTATTTAAACTAAACGTAGCGGCGGCGGCGGTAGCGGCGGCTCTTTAATTTATAGCCTTATAAGTAAGTATAGCTTTAACCTTAAAAGGGACTTCTTTTTTAATCGGATTTTTAAAACTATTAAGATTTATAAAGTCTTTTTAACATAATTAGATTCGGGCTTAAATATTGCTATTAATATAATATATATAAAGTTATTATTATATAAAAACCAAAATATAAAGAAAGGCGTTTTTAAAGGCGGCTTCTTTATTTATAATAACTATAAAAGGCTTTAGTGCCCTTACTTATATATAAAAGACGTTAAGGGACTTATAAAGCTATTAATATCCTTTTTCTTTTTTTATATTAATAAGGCTTAAAGCGAAGTTAGCTAAAGACTTTTAATTTATAACTTTAATAATATAAAAAAGGAAAAGCTTAAAGCGGTTAGTCTTATATATATTATTAAGGCCTAAAACCTTAAGGAAGCGTTTTTATATCTTTTAGTACTATAAGTAGGTTTAAAGCACGCCTTAAATCTTATTTTTATTATATAAGTTAAACTTAATATAATAAAGAAGATTTCCTACTTTAAGGTACTTAATAAACGCTTATATAGCCGCTTTACTATTAAGAGCTTTAAAACAAAGCTTTTAGCGATTATTATAATTATCTTAAAGGCAAAAGAACGTTATAGTAAGCTTAGTATCTTATAAGATAGTAAAAATCTATTAAGCTAGTAGCGCTTTATATTTTAAGAGGTTCTTTTTAAGCTTTTACTATATAACGGTCTATTAGCGATAAATATTATATACTAAGGGATTAAAAGAAGGCTTATAATAATAAGAAGCTTTAATAACTTAAAAATCCTACTTTTAAGCTTCTTTATTAAGAGAGGCTATTATAATAAAGCAAAAAAGGTAGTTAAGCTTTTAATTAAAAGGCTTATATAGCCTTATACTAATAAAAGCCCGCTATAAGCTACGATCGTATATTATTACGGGCTATGCTATAAGAAAAGCTATAGTTATACTATAGCGAATAACCCGGAGTTAGGCTAATATATAGCTAAAGTTATATAAGACTTTACCTAAACTTAGCCTAAGTTCGACCTAAACTTAACCTAAGTACGGGCTACTTAAGCGACCCCTATAAAGTACGAAGCTATATAGCCTAAATAGAGATTTCCCCCTTCCCTCTTTAGCTTTAAATAAATAATTATTTAGCTATATACTACTAAACTAAGTATATATAGGCTCTTAATATATTTAAAGCTCCTTTTAAATAAGGTTATACGATTTAAAAAAAGACTCGCTAACTATAATATAGCGCGAGTAAAAAGCCTACTTAGCGTAAGGGGGCTATGCTTTAAGGGCTTAAAAAGGAGGGCTAAAAAAGGCTAATATCTAAATAAGGGTTAAATAAGCGATCCTCTTACTATAAGTAAAGGCTATTAAAATAAGCTACTAAGTTTAAGTAAGCTAGTAGTAAGTTTAATAGCTAATAAGCTAGTTTAAGGCCTTAATATAAAAGCTAAAGGAGATAGTAAGGACGTATATATAAAGAGGGGCCGGCTTACTAATTAGTAGTTTAATACTACCTTATAATACGATAGTAAGGGCCGTAATACCTATAATAAAAAAGGAAATAACGAAGAAAAAGAACTAGCAGAAGCTACTTTTAGCGCTAAGGAAATTCGATAGCTAGCGGCGCTATTTTACGCCTTAAGCATAATATATATAAAAGAAGTGCGAGATTAACTAAGACTTCTTCTTAAGCTTAAAGGAGGTTTTTTACTTAATCTATAACTACTTAAATATAAGGCTATAGTAAACCGTAGCGACTTATTATAGCACCGGCGCGGATTAAGGTTATAACTAATAAGAATTCCTTAAGTACCTTAATTCGATTTACCTTAACGTTAATATTTAATTATAAGCGGCGGCGGCTATCTATATAATTAAATAAAAAGAGAACTAAACGTTTATACTGTTCCTCCTTAAGTTTAAGTAAAGGCACTTTAAGGCGGGAGGGGGGTCGTAGCTATACGATATATAGATTATATTCTTAAAAGGCGCCTTAGGCCTTTGCTTTAAGAAAGCACTTATAATAGTTAACCTTTTAACTTTAAGCTTCTTAGCGTATACTAATTAAGTAGCGTAAATCGCAGTAAAGCTAAAAAAGGTTTAATAAACTAAGTAGCCGTTTTAAAGCTAAAAGAAAGTAATTAAAGGGGCGACTTAAGACTAAAAAGATTTAAAGGGCAATACTTTAATAAGTAAAATTAACGCTATAACCTAGCTATAAGGAGGATAAAGCCGGCTTAATATATAGAAGTATTTTGCCTATAAGGTAATAGGGTATATTGCCCGCTTCTATAAAAAGAAAAAAGAAAGAACCTTATAGGTAGCCGTAGCTATAACTAAGGAGGTAACTAAAGTAGATTCCGATTTAAGAAAAAAGAAACCTTAGTATAAAGTTAGGCGCTAAAAGAGAAGGAGAAATAATAAATAGCTTAAAAGTTAATAAAGAAGCACTTTATACTAAACTTAGTATTGCTTAAAGTTAGTATTAATAAGAAAAAGGGGCTTAACGCACTTATAGATATAGGCTATAACTACTATACTATAATAAGTAAGGGGGTAGCGATAAGGCTATAGATACCCTTTATAGATAGGATAAGAAGGCTACTATAGCCTTTTTTAAAGGATATACTAACGCTTTAAATAAAAGGGATCGTAGCGTTTAAGATAAAGATTAATAAGCACTTAAAATAGATATTCGCCTATATAGTACTAAAGTTAAGCTATAACGTGTTCTTAAGAAGACCGTAAATAAAGAAAAATAAGGTAGTTTATAACGCTAAAAGGGATCGGATTTAGTATAAAAAAGCAAGGATTTAAATTAGCCTTTAAAGATTAAAAGAAGCTATAAAGATCGTAAATATTTAAGAAGCGAAGTTAGTAAGCGCCTTTATCTTCGCGGCGGAGTGCCGATAAGAAAGGGCCTAAAAGGATAACCGGGCGTAATAATAAGCGCTTAATATAAAGGTAGTTACGATAAAGGATATAAAGAAGGCCTTTTAGCTAAAGACGCTAATTAACTTAGCGGACTATATCCCGGCTTAAGCACTATAAGCTTATTTAAACCTTTTTATACCTACGAAAGCACTTAAGTAACCCTTATTTTAACTAAGTATAGATTATAAGATCTATCTTACCTTAAATAAGGATAGTAAGAAGCCGATATTACTATAAAGGCCCTTTTACGATATATTAAAAGAAGAACTCCTTATCCTCCGGAAGACTTTAAACGAGCTATTAAAAGCAAACCTTATCCGCTTAAGTAGTTCGTTTGCTACGGCGCTAGTATTATTTATAAGGAAGGCTAATAGCTACTTACGCTTTTACTATAACTACTAAGCCTTAAATATAATTATAAAGAGGGATTAGTATATACTACTATTAATTATAAAAACGCTAAGGATACTAGCGAAGGTATATTAGTTTATAAAACTTAATATCGTTATAGCGTTTTATAAGATTAAAATCGTAAAAAGCTATAAGTTTAAGATAGCCTTTTAAATAAGGTTTAAACTATTTAAGTAATAAGTATACTTATTTAGCCTTATAAGAACGCCGGCTACCTTTTAACGCTATATTAACTAAGTGCTAAAAGACTATTTTTATAAGTTTATTATAGCGTATATAAATAACGTTTTAATTTACTTATAAAGGTCGCTCCGCGATTATTAAGATAAGGTAGTAAAGGTGCTTAAAAGGTTATAAAAAGTAGGCCTTATACTAAACCTATAAAAATACGACTTAATAATAAAAAAGTAAAGTACTTAAGCTTTATTATATAGGCCGGGGGTAAGGTTTAGTATAACCTAAAAAAGATTTAAGCTATTTAGATATAGTAAGCACTAAGGAATATAAAGGGCGTTTAAAGCTTCCTTAAGTTTATAAATTACTACTATACCTTTATCCCGCTTTATACTAAGGCCTTATAGTGCTTAAACGGCCTTTATAAAAAAACGCGATATTTTTATAAACTAATAAGCACTAAGCCGCGTTTAAGTTTATTTAAGAGGTATTTTATAACGCGTTAGTACTATAACTATATAACCTTAAGAGGGAAACGTACTTAAAAGTAAACTACTTTAAATATATAATAAGCAGCGTAATAATATAAGTAAGACTAAATAGGATATAATACTTAGTAGGTTTTTTCTTAAAATAACTTAATATAGCGGAGTATAACTACTTAATCTATAATAAAGAGTTACTTATAATAATATAATACTTAGACTTTTAAGGAGTAAAGTTATATAATATACTAGTATTTATAGTACTAATAGATTATAAAAATTTAAAGTACTTTATAATAAAGAAAAAGTTAAATAAGAGGTAAAGTAAATAAGCGATAAAGCTTACTTTATATAACTTTATATTAAAGTACCGCTTAAAGAGGTTAGCGGTAATACTTAATACTTTATCGCGCTATAATTAAGATAAGCTAAAAAGGGCATTTAATAAAAAGGAGATAAGACGCGTAGTATAGATAATCCCGGATAGCGCGCGATTAATAAGACGTTAAGTCCCCCTTAGTAGCGAGTATATAAACCTCCCGTAATAATTAGTATAAAAAAAGCGCACTATTATAATAATATAGGTAAAGGAAGAGAACGCGGGGTTAATCGCTTATATAAGTAAGGCGGACGACTTTATACTTTAAGATAAAGGTAAGGCGAATAAAGGCGGAGTTTAGCTAAAACTTAACCTAAACTTAAGCTAAGACGTACTTAAGGAATAAGTATAACCGGCTTATATATTTAATAAGTAAGAGATATAAGAGCGGTAGAAAGCGATATTATAAAAAGATAAAAAGTATTAAGTAGTATTTTAAGTAGTACGGAACGGCGATTAATCGCTTACCTTAAAATAGTAATTAAAAGTTTAAGTAAGTAAGTATATAATTAATATAAGGGGGCGCCTTAACTTTAAAGACTAGCTTTAAGTATAAAGTAAGGCTTAATACCTTAAGGAGGGAGAGGATAAAGAGTTAAATAAGCTTTAAGTATTAATCGCTTAGTAGATATATAACTTAATAGCGGTAAGATACTTAAAACATAAAGGGATACTTATAATATTAGCTTAAAAGTTCTTTTAGCTAAGCTAGTTATTAATAGTATACTAGCTTATCGTAAACTATAAGCTATGCGGTAAGGGGTATATTTAAAGGTAACTTTAAAAAGGGCTTTTTTAACTATTACTACTTTTTATATAGCTATTTATATACTTAATAATAGACTTTATAATTAACTTACCGCTAATAAGGACTAAAGGCTTTTAAAACCTTTAAGTAATAATAAACTAGCTAATAAAAGCAATAACTTTAAAAGTAATGCTAATAATAAAAGTAGTAGTATATGCTACTAAGTTCTTATAATCTTACTTTTGCTTTTATAAAATACTAAAGTTTATTATTTTAAATCGAAGGACGAACTAAATAAGGTAATTTTAAAAAGAATTTTATTAATAAACTAAGGTTTAAAGGAAACTAAGTTTAGCCTACTACCTATAGACTAATAAAGCGACGGAGCGCGTAAACTAAAAGGTATAAGCATACCTCCGCGTATATGTTTGCTATAAATAAAATAACTAAGAGGTATAGCTACTTTATACTTAAGCGGCGCTTAATAATTAAGTAGTATTAATAATAGGTATAAGCCTTTTCTTTACTATATATAAGTATAATATTAAGCTAATTTAAATCGTATAAAAAGAGGGACTGCTTACGCTAAACATAAAGAGCGTACGGAGCCTTATATAAAGGATAAGGGAAGTCGCTAACTTTCTTTAAACGGCAATCGCAGCGTTATAAGTAAGATAAGAGAAGATAGCGAACTAATTATATATACCGGCGGAAAGACTTTAAGTAAGTAATAAAGTATAGCTAAATATAAAGAGGTATACTATAAATAAGCCTTACCGGAAGCTTAACTAGCTATACTAAAAGTATACTATAATAAAGGTAGTTAGCTTATATATAGTAGAACTTAATATATTAAGGAGGGTATATAAAAGACTATATATAAAGTTCCTCCGCTATATAGCGGATAACCCCTTACTTAGCTAAGTAGTTAACGATTACTAGCTATTACTAGTAATAAAAGAAAATAATAAACTTAAGTACGTTATAAAAAGGATTAAGTAAGCTTAGTAAAAATAGATTAAAAAGGGGAGATAGCGCTAAGTCTTAGTAAAGTAGTATAAGTATTCTAACTTAATATAGTAGCTAATTAGCGACTTTTAAGATATAATTGCCTTAAAGAAATTTAAAGGATAATATAATAATATAATAAAAAACAATAAGGGTAAGGCAGAAGGATAATAGTAAGCTAAGCTAAAAAGTAAAAGATAAGATAAAGAAAATAGCGGAGAAAAGGAGGAAAACTAAGAAAAATAAAAAGAAGCTTTAAGCTATACTTAGTAAACGTTAAGACAATTCTAAATAATAAGTATAAGGAGGATATACTATAAACGCGCACTAAGCGTAGATAATAATAAGGTAAAGAAGGGATATAATAAGATATAATAAGATATAAAGTAGATATAAATAAAATATATAAGAAACTATAACTTAATAAAAGCAAACTACTTACTACCCGCTAATATTAATAGATTAAACTTAAACGTTAAAGTATATTTAAGCTTAGCGCGCTATAATAATAGTATAAGCTAACTCTATATATTATAGTAATTATTAATAATATCCCTTTAGCTAGTATTTATTAAGGATTAAAGGACGTATATATAAGTTAGTATAATAATTCTTAAACGTCCTTTAAGATATATAGTTTTAAAGCGCGTTTACGGCGGCAACTATATCGCTAGTATACTAATATTACGTTAGCGTCGTATTATATATAGTTTAAAAATAGGGACGTATAAGTAAATAGCATAATCTAGCGTAAGTATAAGTAAAATAATTATAAGTATAAAGCGAGGCTTAATTTTAATAAGCCTTATATTAAGTATCTATATTAAAAGACGCTATACGTCCGATATATATAAAGTAAAGGGGGCGCCGTATAGTAATACTATATATCGCGCTTTACTTACTAAGCGATAATAGCGGGCGCGAAGATTAATATAAAGGCGGTAGCGTATAGTCGCTAGGCATACTAAGGGGCGCCGGATAGGTAGACGCCTATAATATAGCGGGAGATAAAGCGCGGGGGGTTATAGTAAATATATTAAGGCGCGGCGCGGCGAAGCTATTATAAGAAGGGGCGCGCGTATAGGTAGATTAGTAATTAAAAAAGGAAAAGAGAGAAGAGAGGGAGAGGGAGAAAAGAAAGGTATTTATACTTAAAGACTATAAGCGGCGGAAAGGTAAGATATACTTTAAGCATTAATATTAGCAGTAAGCGGAGGAGATATATTATACCGCCTTAGCGCTACTAAAAACGATATAGCGGCGCGGATAGGTAAGCGTATAACGTATTTAACGCCTTAATATAACGTTATTTAAGGGGAGGCGTTAGTATATAATTATAAGTATAATAAGGACGATTATACTAATTAACGTTAAGCGCGGAGCGGGGGGGTAAGGCGCTAATATTATATACCCCGGTGCGTAATAGCTTAAAAAAAGGATAGTATTATAAGCTATACTATAAGAAAAGCTATAGTTATATTATAGCGAATAACTTAAAGTCGGGCTAATATATAGCTAAAGTTATATAAGACTTTACTTAAACTTAGCTTAAGTTTAACTTAAACTTAACTTAAGTATAAGCTATTTAAGCGACTTTTATAAAGTATAAAGCTATATAGCTTAGATTGAGATTTCCCCTTTCCCTTTTTAGCTTTAAATAAATAATTATTTAGCTACGTGCTATTAAACTAAGTATATATAGGCCCTTAATATATATAAAGAGAACTTAGGTTATAAAGGAGATCTTATTAATATCTTACTTATAAGAGCTTAATTACTTAATAATAGTTATACTATTATCGCGAAAGAACCTTTAAATAAAGTTATACGTTATATTATAGGTTTTAAAGCTTAAAGAAAGTAGTAAGGGCTAAATTATAGCTTTACGTTCTTTATAGATATTAAGGGCATTATAGGCTTTATTTAAGTCGCTTTATAGTATAAGAGTATAAAGGAAAGAGAGAAAAGGGTTTATTATAATACTAGTAATAGCTTTAATTAATATATATATATATATAGAATGTTAGCTATATATATAAGCTGCGTATATATATATATACGCTATATATATAAGCGCGGGCATTAAAAAGGTATAGGTACTTACTAAGCGGGCGCGGTATAAATTAGCAGGGTGGGCTAACGCGGGTACGTATTTTTAAAATAAGGCGTATATATAAATAAAGATATATATATATATAAATAGTAATACTTTTATAATTATACGACTTAAAGGGAAAGATATACTTAAAAGCAAATTACTTTAAGTATATAATAAGTAGTATATTAATATAAGTAAAGCTAAACGAGATATAATACTTAATAAGTTTCTTTTTAAAACGACTTAATATAGTAAAATATAACTGCTTAATTTATAATAAGAAGTTACTCGCGATTATAAAATACTTAAACTTTTAAAAGGCGGGATTGTAAAATATATTAGCGTTTATAGTACTAATAAGCTATAAAAACTTAAAGTACTTTATAATAAAGAGAAAATTAAATAAAAAGTAAAGTAAATAAGTAATAAAGTTTACTTTACATAACTTAATATTAAAATACCGCTTAAAGAGGTTAATAATAATACTTAACGTATTATCGCGCTATAACTAAGATAAGCCGAAAGGTATATTTAATAAAAGAGAAATAAGATATATAATTTAAATAATCCTAAATAGCGTATAATAAATAAAATATTAAATCTTTTTAAGTAGTAAGTATATAAACCTCTTATAACGATTAGTATAAAATAAGTATATAGTCGCGATAATATAAGTAAAAAAAAGAAGGATATAAAGTTAATTACTTATATAAGTAAAGTAAATAACCTTATACTTTAAGCTAAAAGCGGGGTAAATAAAAGCAGAGTTTAGCTAAAACTTAACTTAAACTTAAGCTAAGATATACTTAAGGAATAAGTATAACCGGCTTATATATTTAATAAGTAAAAGATATAAAAGCAATAAATAGTAATATTATAAAAAAATAAAGAGTACTAAGTGGTATTTTAAGTAATATAAAATAATAATTAATTGCTTACTTTAAAATAGGAATTAAAAGTCTAAGTAAGTAAGTATATAATTAATATAAAAAAGCGCTTTTACTTTAAAAACTACTTATAAGTACTAAGTAAGGCTTAACACCTTAAATAAAGGGAGGATAAAAAGCTAAATAAGCTTTAAGTATAAATCGCTTAGTAAATATATAACTTAATAGCAGTAAGATACTTAAAGCGTAAAAGAATACTTATAATTATAGCTTAAGAGTTTTTTTAGCTAGGCTAGTTATTAATAGTACGCTAGCTTATTATAAACTATAAACTATATAATAAAAGCTATATTTAAAAGTGATTTTAAAAGCGGCTCTTTTAGCAATTACTGCCCCTTATATAGCTATTTATATAATTAATAATAAACTTTATAGTTAAGCTGCTTTTAATAAAAACTAAAAGCTTAAAAACCCTTTAAGTAATAACCGATAAACTAATAAAAGCGATAATACTAAAAGCAATACTAATAATAAAAGTAATAATATATACTATTAAGTTTTTATAATCTTATTTCCGCTTTTATAAATACTAAAGTTTATCGTCTTAAACTAAAAAAAAACTAAAAAAAGCAATTTTAGCGAGAATTTTATAAATAAACTAAGGTTTAAAAAAAACTAAGTTCGGCTTATTACTTATAAACTAATAAAGCGATAAAGCGTATAAACTAAAAAGTATAAGCTTACCTCTATATATATATTTACTATAAGTAAGATAACTAAAAGATATAGCTACTTTATGCTTAAGCGGTACTTAATAACTAAGTAGTATTAATAATAAGTATAAGCCCTTTTTTTATAATATATAATTATAATATTAAGCGAATTTAAATCGTATAAAAAGAGAGACCGCTTATACTAAATATAAAAAGCGTATAAGATTTTACGTAAAAGATAAAAGAGGTCGCTAACTTCTTTAAAATAGCGATCGCTATATTAAAAGTAAGATAAAAAGAGATAGTAAACTAGTTATATATACTAATAAAAAGACTTTAAGTAAGCGATAAAGTATAGTTAAATATAAAAAAGTATACTATAAATAGGTCTTTTTAAAAGCTAAACTAGCTATACTAAAAGTATATTATAATAAAAGTAGTTAGTCTATATATAGTTAAACTTAATATACTAAGAGGGGTATATAAAAAGCTATATATAAAGTTCCTCCGCTGCATAGTAAATAACTTTTTCCTTAGCTTAATAGTTAATAATTACTAGCTATTATTAATAATCGAGGAAAATAATAAACTAAAGTATATTATAAAAAAGATTTAATAAGGTTAATAAAGATAAATTAAAAAAGGGAGGTAATATTAAGTCTTTATAAAGTAATATAAGTATGCTAACTTAATTTAATAGCTAATTAGTAGCTTTTAAAATATAATTACCTAAAAAAGGTTTAAAGAATAGTATAATAATATAATAAGGGAATAATAAGGGTAAAGCGGGGGAATAATAATAAGCTAAGCTAGGAAGTTAAAAAAAAATAAAGGAGATAATGAAAAAATTTAAAAAAGAGTTTTAAGCTACGCTTAGTAAACATTAAAATATTTTTAAACAATAAGTATAATAAAGATATACTATAAATATATACTAAGTATAGATAATAGTAAGAGAAAAGGAAGATATAATAAAATATAATAAGATATAAAGTAAATATAAGTAAAACGTATAAAGAACTATAACTTAATTTAAGTAAACTACTTATTATTAGCTAATATTAATAAATTAGCTTTAAATATTAAAGTATATTTAAGCTTAACGCGCTATAGTAATAGTATAAGCTAAGTCCGCTTATTATAATAGTTATTAATAATATCTTATTAGTTAGTATTTATTAAGGATTAGAAAATATATATATAAGTTAGTACGATAATCTTTAAACGTCTTTTAAAATATATAGTTTTAAATTACGTTTATAGTAGCGACTATATTATTAATATACTAATATTATATTAGCGTTATATTATATATAGTCTTAAGATAAAGATATATAAGTAAATAGTATAAACTAATATAGGAATAAGTAAAATAGTTATAAGCTTTATATTACGGAATCTAAACAGCTACGCCCGGACTCCTTACTTTACTTTTAAGGAGCTATATAAAACCCCGCGATAAGAACGCTTAAAGCACGCACTATAAAGGCTCGCCTAAGGAGATACGATAAATATTACTAATTAGACCCCGCTAAGGTTTCCGAGATATAACTACGGAGGGTTAAGAGCCTACTTAACTATAGTTTACGATATATTTAACTATAAAAGATACCGTAGAAACTACTAAGCGGATTCTGCCGGTATCTTTAAAGGATATTTAAGGATTTCCGCGGGATATCTTAATTATAATTCGACCCGTTTTTAACTAAGGAAGCACTCCGGAAGATATAAGATAAACCTTACCGCGATTTCTAGGGGATATTTAAGGATATTTAAAGGATTTCCCCGACTATAGTTTATAGTGTTTTTAACTAAGCTTATATTTAGTTTATTAAGCGATTTTATAAGGATATTTACGGTTTATCTACGTACTAACGATAGATAAAAGGATAGTATAATTAAAGATCCTTAAAATTAGCTTAAAGAACTAAGTATAAAGTAGCTAGCTATACTTTAAAAAATAGATAAGCTTTTTACTATTTTTAAACCCTTATATATGTTTATATATAGTAATTAGTTTATTATACTAGCCCGACTAGCGGTAATTAGTCCGTAGTACCGGCCCCGACTAGCGGTAATTAGTCTATAGTACCGGCCTTAACCGGTAGTAATTAGTTTATGCTTTGTCCCCTTATTCTTACGCTATAAGGCGTAGCACTTAAGGCAAGGCTTAATTTTAATAAGCCTTATACTAAGGATCTATATTAAAAAACGCTATATGTTTAATATATATAAAGTAAAAAGCGCGCTATATAATAATACTATGTATTATGCTTTGCTTATTAAGCGATAATACTAAGTATAAGAACTAATATAAAAGCGGTAATATATAGTTACTAAGCGTACTAAGGAGCATAATATAAAAAGATGCTTATAAGCTAGTAAAAGATAAGGCGTAGGGGATTAAAGTAAATATATTAAAGCATAGTATAGCGGAACTATTATAAAAAAGAGCGTATATATAAGGAGATTATTATTATTATTAAGTTTACGCTAAGGACCTATCTATAGGTTTTTAAGCTATCGCTTAGTTTTTTATATAAAGGGAAACCGGAATACCTAAGGAAAAACCCTCCGCTACTCTTTCGATCTAAGTCCTGCTATATTAGCCCTTATAACTACACGTAAGGAAGGGGGGGGGCGCCGGCTATAGACGGGTTAGTCGGTTAATTAGCTTAAACCACTACGGGCCCGCTGCGAAGCGACAACGACTTTATAGTAGGTAATTAACG